>JANHGN010001879.1:0-13898 GCA_024605025.1 Megaceryle maxima
TCATATAATCTAAAATAGCTTTAAATAAAAATTTAACTTTTTTTTTTTTTTTTTTTTTTTAATTTTTACTCCATGCTAAGCAGACCCAAACACTTTTAGCTGGACATTTGAGGGCTCTTGGCTAACTGATAGAGGGGTTTTGAAGATACAAATATTTTTTTACTGTAATCTCAGAGGTTAATAATAATAAAAACAACTAAAGTATCAGTCTTGTGTCCTCAGAAAAAATATCTCTAGGTGTTTCACACTGAAGGTTTTACCTGCAAAGAAAACCTTTCTTTTTTATACAGACCTTTTGAGTTTTCACTGCAGCTGCTGACTCCAGACTGCTTAGTGAGTAAACCTGGGCCCTTGGTGTTCCACCCTGAATGGAAGCCCAAACTCTCCTGCTTTGCCACATTTTCTGTTGGGAGATTCCCTCCTTGCTCCCAATATACTTATGTCCTTGTCAGTTTAGTAGGGATCTGGTAGTTTCCATGGTGGAAAATGGACTTAGTAGAAAGGACTTGAAGATGGCCAATACACCAAGCTCTGTGTAAACAAGAGGGCTTCCTTTTTTACCAGGCTCCAAACACTGCACTGCATTTAAAATGTACCACTTGGATGTAGTTTGTGAAGGTGCAGCTGAAATTTCTCTTGCTCCCTGTATGCAGCAAAGGGTGTGTGTCCCTGGCCCCCTGAAAAGTGTGTTGGGACTCAGATTCAGAACTGGCTTTCCAGTCTTCCCCTTCCTTGGCCAGAGGATGCTATTCTCCTCTAGCAGGACCTGGGAATGTGGGCCTATGTGTATCAGCCACCAAGAAACTCAGCTACAGTGCAAGACCCTGAAGCTGACCACTGTTCCCAGTCAGCAAGTGGGCCAGGGCCTGGCGTGTGGTAAACCTGCACTATTCCATTCCTTGTTTAGATACTTCCATCCAACTTTCCTTCTAGTACAGTGTTAGATGGAGCCCTGAGTAAATGAATCTGCTTTGGGTGGTTGCTAATTAATTGGCTAATTATTAGGCTGACTGATGGTTTAGTTGATGATTCAGTGGATGCTGGTATCTTCATCATACTGGTAAGAGCATCTGTCATGTGTTTGTCAGGGGCTGAAGTGAATACTAGGCTGGGAACCAAGCTTCTAGCTCTTCCTCTGCCCTGGCTGGGTTTTGTAACCTGGGACGAAGCTCTTTACCTCAGTTTCCCTGGTGATAAGTTGGAAGTAAGCATTCATAGCTCATTGGGGTGTTATGAACATTCATTAGTTCCTGCTTGTTAAGGGTTATTTGAAAATGTAAAATGCAATTATCTGATTACCCAAGTAACAGGCTGGTTTTCTGGTTGGCAGGATGGCTAGCAAATTGGTGAGCTACTTAACTAGCTCGGTTAATGACCTGGTGCCATTTACAATGGGAACAAAATGATGTTAGGACGTTTCCTTTCAGCAATATGGAGCTATGTGGTTTTTTTTCCCTGAGATGATGAATGGTAGGAACACCTTTATTGAATATAATAATTTTGATCAAAAATCGGTGCAAGGTTAAACTATAATTTAGAGTTCTGTTTCAAAATCAGTCATCATTCAGATTTAAGTGTTTCCTCGGAATAGATTTCAGCCAAAGTGAGGTAAGCCTGAATAAATCACGGACCAGGCAAGTTTTTACACCGTAACAAGCTGCCTGACAGACAGATCAGGCCGAGATTCCCCGATGAGGAGCGTGGCCTTTCTCCCCGTGGGACGCGGGGGGTTCAGCTCCCGGGCCCGGCCGCGATCGGTTCGAGGCGGGGCCCGAGGCCGCTCTCCGTGGTGCTGAAGGCGCCGCCGCCGGTCCGTCCCGGGCCGCACCCACCGCTCCCGGGGCAGGGGAACGGCGGGGCCGCGGGGTGCACCCTCGGTTCTGCGCTCACAGGTCCGCGCTCCTCGCCGGCCAACAGCGGCCGGAGGAACGTCCCGTCCTGCTAGTGAGGAGCGGGCAGAGTGGGGCTACGGGGGATGCGTGGGGGGGTTCCCTGGGAGCTTTCCAGTGGTCTTTGACATTACAACATGAAAGAGCCACTAGCTGCAAACAGGCCATTGAGATACAAAATCAGGTTAGACTTGAGGAGATCGTTTGGATGAACTGGCCCTGATCTGGGGTTTTCCCTACTTCTATGTGAAAAGTACTGCCAGGACTTTCTCATCAGCTCCACAAGCCACTGCTTCTTCAATCAGTACAACTCTCTTGAGTTACAGTGGAGACTGAAAGTACCAGCTGTTGACAGGATCTGCCCAAACTTCTAATTATCAACCCCTTTTTTCTGTTCCTTATGATTTTGTCAACTATTAATCATGTGGTCTCAGATCTTGCAGGCTAGGTGTTTGCTCAGTCGAAATTTTGAATTTATTAACTAACATATCTTTTGGGAAAACATAATTTAAAATGATGTCATATTATTTGTTTCTCTGAGCAGAGCTAGTATCCCATGCTCTGGATCACTGTGCTGGAATCTGATGAGGACTGGGCATTATTCAGGAGATATTTAGCCTGTACCTCTGCTTCCTATGAAAGATCACGGTTATCTAAGCAATTCTGTCAGATGTTTCTCTAATCCATCCTTAGAAAACTCCAGTGAAGTCATCCTCCTCTCTCTAGGAAAATCTATGGCAGTACTTTCTTCTCTAACATTCTTCCCGATGTCTAAGGTAAATCTTTTTGTGTTGCCATTTATGCCCATAACTTCTTTTTGTATCTGTTGGTGACATGGAAAAAAAATAATTCCTTTCTTCTTTCACCTGTTAGTAAACTGTTGTAATGTTTCTCAGCAATCTCTCTTTTTTTTTTTTTTTTTTTTTTTACTGAACAATTCCAGCTCTTTTGATCTTCTGTCTCATCTTCATAGATGTCTGATTGTTTGTTCCCCATTCCTGAGGACTCAGAGTCCTCACTAAATTTGCATGTTGCTTAAATTGCCCCATATGAAAAGCAGCCCCCTTTTCTGGGCCTTTCTGGGATAGATTATACTGGGAAGAGTAATACATGTGTCTTGCAAAGGACACTGCTGTTCATAATCGTTGTGTGGTAGTTGCTGCTTTTTATTTATTTATTTTTTAAATTGAAAAGCTTGACATAGTTGACTCATGGATGTGATTCATCATCACTCTGAGATACTTTTCTGCAAATCTGCTGCTTCTTAAATTGTGTTTGCACAGCCAATTATTCTTGACAGTGTGGTGCCTGGTCTTCTTTCTTTTGTTTTAGATTTGGGGGAGGCAACATGTAGCTTTCTTACATGTTGGAAAAAACAAGATAAGAATGGCTTCTTTCCCCTTTTTCACAGGAAAAAAAAAAAAAAAGTCACAATAGGATTAAAAGAGCATTCTTTTTCACACTGCAGTCAGAATTAGTGTGGTGAAGATCTGATAACTTCTGCCAGGCATCTCTGTATATATTCCTTACAGACAAGTCTTTGGTTACAAACATTTTAAATAGTATTTTTGTCTTCTTTGCTGCTCAACCTGGATGTGTTCAGGAGTGGAACACAGTGAAAAGAGGTTTGTCCGTATGGCCTCTGCTTCTTTACTTACTGAACCTGCAATGAGCTGGGGTCTGGTGAAGAAATGCTCATTGCATGGTTATTGAAAGGCTGGGTTCCAAGGAGGTGTTGGATGAATCACTTTGCCCCAGTAATAATTCACTAATTTTATGGTCATGCTTCCCCCTATTTTGTCTTGAGGTGTGGCTTTGAGTCACAGATGTTATTGCTGAATATAATATGGGAACTGTGGTGCTTGCACAGAGTGAGCTAAGTGCACTGAAAACATAAAGGGTTTCCAAAATTAATCATATGCCTTTGGATCTTCATTCTTGTATGCCTTAGCTTCTTGTTTCTAGAATGGAAATATCAAGTCCTGGTTTTGGAACTTAAGTGCATTCAATTCAGAAAAGCACTCAACCACTCTTGTAATGAACACAAGAAAAAAAAAAAAAGCACAGGAGAAAGAAATATAGAGTTTTGTCTTCAGAAAACGGTTTGTGCAGTGAGTGTAGTGCATAGCATCTCTCAGTGAACAAAGGGAAAATAAAGTAAGTGAAGAGTCTCTTGTTAAGGGAGCACCATCCTAAGCCCCAGATTAAGGAACCATTTCCTTGGAAATATAGTTGAGATTGTGTAATTGAAGCTAATAACATAATGCAATGTGTATTTAGGGGTTTTAATTCTGCTATTGCATCCTTTTGGTTCTTTGTTTTTGCACTTCAAGTAGGATCTGTTAATGCCATAGGCAGCAGTGTGTGTGTGTGCGCATGTGGATAGTGGAGGAGACACTGCCTTTAGTTGCCAGAAAAACTAATTTGGACTCCACTGAAGCTGTGAAATGCTGCTTACCCTCTCATATTATGGGAATATCTGGGGAATGGGGAGAAAATGTCTCAGGAAGCCCTGTGTGGTTTATTATTTTTCAATTTTGACAGAAGGAAAGGTGAATTGAAATGTATCCTTGGAATGACAAAAAAAGAAAGAAGTGCTTTAATGCTCTTATCATCCTCCTCCCTTACCCTTATTCCAGTTCTGGAGCTGATTTAGAGCTGGCTGGCTATGTTCACATGGTGCAAATGATGCACTGCCAGCAAAAAACCTGCTAATTTTCCCTTCTCAGAAATCAGCTACACTGTGGGGTCCTGCTGGTAGCTGTGATGATGCATCACAAGTTTGGTGGAGTCTGTTTCTCACCCATGATAGGAAATGTCTTTTTCCAAATACAGTCTGAGGGAATGTATTTTTCTCATGAGCCCTTTGTTAGCTAAGGGCTAATGAGTTTGGGCTGGTGGGATCCCCTGTAACACACTGATGACTGCTGAAGACAAGTAGTGTGGTATGGCTGATCTCAGCACTGGGGGAGTCATGAAGTGAGATGGGAGCAAAGTGAAAAGGTGGAGGCATGGAGAAAGGGGTTTGGGACAGATTTAGAAAAGATGAGGAAAACAGGGAGCAGAAGCACAGCTGACACATGACTCAGGTCCCTAATGATAGCATTGGATAATCTAAATGCTCACTGTTTACACAAGAAACTGTGATCAAGCCCCTCCCTGTTTTCAGCAGGAATAGAAGTTGGACAAGTTGCATTCCCCTTCAGACAGATCTTACCAACATCCTAGCTGTATATTCAGCTGTTGTAGTCCCTGCTGTGATGTGCACTGGAAGTCACTATGCAATATTCTGCTTTAATCTTCTCCCGGTTCTTTCCTGCTCACCCAGGAACTATCTGCCTATCCTTTATTCCTAGTCTCAAGTTTTCTATAGCTATGTTCAGTTGCATTTATTGTAGCTAAAGGGCTTGCCTGTGTAAGTAGGCATTTGAAAATAGCCTTCATAATGGTCTGAAATGTTTCAAGTGAGTACTTTTCCTCTTTCATTTTGAGTTTTTATTTGCTATACAACATGTAATAGGAAGTATTGATTGTGATGATCTACATGACTCCCTGATGAACAGAAATAGTCAAAAAAACTTTGAAGAAAACCAGAAATAACATTTCTGCATTCATGGAAATATTCCCACTCTCCCAGCTCTACGCATGATATCTGTCCATGTATCGTACCACACCATTGGTTGTGCAGGAGGAAGCTATCTTATTGCTGTGAGATGGGTGTGTCTCCCCACATTTATTTGTTGCAAGAGCTTGTGGTCCTTTGCTCTCTTCCTTGTTTTGCCCTGAAAGAGTTGATCCTAACCACAAAGAAGCCATGCATGAGCATGGAGAGATCTGTTCTTTGAAAAGGCCCTGAATGTTTCACCTCTACTCAGAGAATTCTTGGTGTTCTATATGCAATATCAAAGCTATGATCAGCATTAAGAGTCTTTTGAAAGCCATGGAAAATTTTGTCCTGATCCTGCCAGATGTTTGTTCTGCTGTGCTGAAGGGTGTCTACACAACCAGAGACTGGGTCCTGTGTTTAAATAAGAATGTATTTATTCCATGAGATGCACTATTTACATCTGCTTCCAGGAAAGATGATACCCCTGTCTGGTAATGCGAACTGTTGGTGAACGATGGTCACGTTGATTTGGCACCTACAAAGAAGAGGTGAGGCTGGGCTGTATTTTTCGTGCCTCAGAAAGCCCAGATTTTCCCAGTTGCTAGTCACGGACATGTGCTGACAACATGACTGCCAGGACAAGTTGGAGAGAAAGGAAGCTTTCAAAAAACGTAGGGAAACGAGTTCTTTTTGTGCCTACAAATATGGCCACTTTCAGCTTTCCATTTAGATTCTAAGGCTGTTAAGTGGCATTTGTCCACCAGAGGGCATATTGGCCATTTTCTCCTGAGCATAAAAAAAAGGGAAGAGTAAGGTTTCCAAAGCAAATGCCCTTCCAAAATGGGACCCTGCACTGGCTGCCTTGGCTGTTGCTATTGCAGTGGCGATGTTGAGGAACGGTGCGTGAGCAACTGAGCTGACAGTAGTAGGGCTGGTATGATTCTGTGCCACTACTTCAGAGCCACCTCAGTATGACATGGGTTTCTGCCTGTATGAAGGGTTAAATATAGGTCTTTATGGTGCCATGTCTTTATGGTTCCCTAGACTTGCATTTCAGACCCGTGTATGTGCACATGTGTATAAGCATGCATGAGAGAGATACACATACATGTACACACCCACATTTGCTTACACAAGTATCTGTGTCCACACAGACCTACTCTATAGCTTGCAAAGTAAATTAGACTTAAATGACTCTTTGGAAACAAAATAAATCAAATAGCATAATAGTACCATCTTTTTATCTCATTTGTTCCCATACAATTAGTAGTTTTACTGCCATGTTGTGACAGGTGACTGTGTTTGACCTTTGCCGCTTGGGTGGTTGGCTGGTGCTCAAACTAATGAAGACCCTTAATGGATTGGCTTTTGTGAGGCTGTGAGCGGTGGGGTTAAAGAGAAAATGGTGCCTTAGACAGAGTCCAGAGAAGATCCTTCAATTAAACCTGAAGTCTATTAGCAAAGAAATATTGAGGAGGTTGAGAGTTAGCAATGATTTAACCAGCAAGTCTTCCTTGTGAGTCGTTAAAATAAAATTAAAAAAAAAATCTCCTTGGTTATTTATTGTTGAGTGTGTGGTTGGAGTCCCATCCTCTTGGGTGAGAGGGTAGGAGCAGAGCTGTTGGCTTGGAGAGGCTGGGGCTACAGAACCCTAGTCCCAAATTTGTTAGCCCCTTGACTCCCATACAGCTGAGCTTGCCTTGGACAAAAGAGTGAGGAAAAATGGAGCAATGGCAGCAACAAATGAGGAGTGATGCTAGGGAAGATAAAATAAGATATCTGGGATAAATAAGACTTTTTTGAACTTAATTGTTTTTCATTATGTAAATAAATTACGATAAAAGAAAAGGAGAACCAGCATGTTCTGGGCAATGACTCAGGGGACAGTGCCAAGCTGTAGAGCATGAGTAATAAACAGGAGTGGCAGGAGGCTGCTGGGGAGACTGCTGCAGGACCGGCAGGGGCTGGCCAGAGCAGCACAAATGGACACAACAAGGATTGTTAGGTGTGGGGATCCAAGGGATGGCCAAGCTGTGAGAGCAGTGGAAGGACCAGGCCTGATTACAGCAAAGGGCCATGGGGCCATTCTCCTGCTGTGTCAGGCACTTCAGCAGAAATCCTGCACGTGGCAGATACAATCGGCCTGCTGCTCCATGGGATCTCCTCCTGCCCCCAATGGCTAATGAGCTGGCTGCTGTCCCTTTCCGTTAGCTTCAATGTCATAACCTGAGCACTGGCCATTTCCCCCAGACCGCCTTACTTCCTTTTGTTTTCAAGAGTTTCTTAACTTACAGCCTGAGCATCATCATGCAACAGTGTCCATGGTCTTGAGCAAAGCTGAGGCTGCCTCTGCTCTTCACTGGTCCTTTGGGTGATATACTGTCCCACAGTTGAGATGTGGCAGATGGGAAGGATCTGATGAGGGAAAGTATGAAGCTGATTGTGCCTGGGTGGAGAGACTTGCCTTCCCACTAGTCAGCTAGCTGTTGGGTTGTCCTAGAGATTGCTGGCAGAGATGAGGCTTTCATCCCCACACACATCCCTTGCCTCCCCACACAATGTAGTAAACCTCAAAGAATTCAGTGTGTTAGCCAGACAGAAAAAGGCTGAGCAGAGAATAGTGTCCTGAGTCCTGACATGCCTCCTTCACACTGGCCCATGCTGTGGTCTGGTTCATCATCTTGGTGCCTACCTCTTTCTTCTCTTTTCTGGCCTACACCCTTGTAAAAAGACCATGTAGGGAGAAAGCAATTTGCTCCCAGCAAGTGTATTTGCTCTGTGTGCCTCCCCATTAGTTCAGGGTGGTATTTTTTTTTGAACATGCAGTATTTTTTACAGTTCTTTCTTCTTCCCAGTGCAAAGGCCTTCTCTGATGGAACCACAAGTGTCTGCTTAGGAAGTCAGAGCTGGCATCAGTCATGCTTGGATTGGAACTGCACCCAGCACTAGACCAAACTGGAAACTACGCCTTGCTGAAATGATGGAATACTTTTTGGAGGTCAAAAGTGAAGAAAAGTGAAAAGCAAAGAAAAAAACAAGATGCCTCAATGGGCTTGAAATGGGACTCTCTTTAGAGCCACTGATTATGCCCCAGATGTGAAGCCAACAAAGCTGTAAGGAACTGGGCCCGAACTCATTGCTGCTTACACAGAGGCAATTGAATTTGCCAGGTCTGCAGCCTTTTCTGGCTATAGGAAATGGATCGGTTTCATTCCACTTCATCTGAGTCATCACATAGTTTTGAAAGATCTCAGGTGTACTGTCCAGCTGTTCCTCTTCCTGGGCCATCCAACCTCAACACCCCCAGACAGGACTCCAAAACTGAACACCCTGCTCCAAAAGGTCCTCAAGCACCGTGGTGGGTCCTCAAAGCTGGACTTGGGGACTACCCTAGTCTTCATTCCTTCTTCCTCTATCTATCTACTCTTTCCCTATAGAGCAATTCCTTCCTTTCACTCATACAGTCCCTTTTCCTCTGTTTTTCTTTTCTCTCACTCTTAGACACGTGCTGCCTCCCCCCTCCTACCTCCCCCTACTTTGGGGATAATTTAACATGTTACACACTAACTTTCCAGTAATGGCACTCCGGCTTTTTGAAATTCTGCTTCCCTGTTTTATGGCTGGGCCTCTAATGGTTATCTTGCAGCCCTGCCTCTGGCAATCATGTAAGGAATAAATAGAAGCTGACACAGTAATTTACTTAAATCTTCTCCACACTTTTGCAGCATTTTCCTCCAGAGGATACCCCCGAAACAACAATTATTTGAAATGTCACGCATTCCTGCCCCTAGGCTACCGACAAATGAACATTAAATCTATTAACAACAAAAAAAATTAAATGTTTACTTTTCTGCGAAGGTAAAGGAGAAGCTGGAGAGAGGGAGGGATGTCTTCAATAAATTTCTTCTCAATAATAAAGAGGTGTAGTTAATGTTCTCTCTTAGCAGAGTCAGCTTGCCGCCCACATCCTATGAGGACAGAGATGGGATGCCACAGTACTGCCATGCAGCCTTGCCAGGACAGCTCCAATAGCCTCATTTTTCCAGGCCAGGGAGCTCAGTTTTAGGTTGGTATTTTTGCAGATTAAATAAGATGTGTAGGGGGCCAGAAGCTGTGAACAGGGTGGTCCCAGCTCTCAGCCCATCTGGTTGCTAGTGCATGCTATGGGGACTGGGAGAGGAAGCATTACCCCCTCAGCAAAGGGAGGTTAAGAGTATAGCTCCTCTCTTTTACAGAATAGAAGACAACATTTTGAAGCTCTGCCCAACATCCTGTAGAAAGTCTAAGCTGGAGGAAAGGCACAGGTCCTCCTCTTTTCTGTCCTATGCTCCCACCCTTTTGCTCAGCTTTGCTGAACATGGGTGGTTGAAGGTGGACTCAGCCCTGCACATGGGTCCTGGTGGGGCATGGTAGGAACATGGAGAGTCACTTGCATCCAGTTGCTGTGGATAAAATTTACTATGGGGATCTGGGCAAAAAAGGCTTAGGGACCAGGCCTAAAGCACAGAGAGCCATTTTCCATTCTGCAGATGAGGAAGTTCAGGCCCAGTGCACGTTAGAGGCTTTAACAGCAACAATCCTGTTGACATCCAAGGGTGTTTCAGAAGAGGAAACTAGCTCATCCAAGAAAACAGACCTTAGCTTTGGAGGAACAGCTGTTCTGGGCTCTTCTCAGGCCTGGTGCAAATTCTTTGCCTGTAGTCTTGCACTGCTCTGACTTTACATGGCGAGCATGTCCTTTCTCATTCAGAGAGAGGGGCTTGTGGGGGGCTTTTCTGGATGTTTCCCATTTACTTTCTGAAACAATCTATCCTTTTGATAGAAAGGGTTGTCTTCTTCCCCACTCCAGATCCAGCTAAGTGCCTGAGGTTTAATGATGCAAGAAGAGCAAGGTAGATGTTACATTCATGGTCAGACAGCTCCACATGTCTACTCTGTATGGGGAACCACACAGCTAGTGATGGACAAAGCACAGGGTTCTGACTTGGTCTTAACACCCTTCAGAATGTACTGTAGATTCTGGAGAGTATGCTGCAGGCGAAGTCCATCTCAACATTGCAACTGATTTGAATAGTTCCACTGCCAGCCAAAAGTCTAAGCATGTTTATGGGTTATCCTAATGCATAGAAACACAATTACATGCTCTAATATATTGGGATGGACTGTTAGTATATAGTATCAATACAAATTGGTGTTTGCCATTATAAATTGCAGGGCCTCGAATTATCCTACTGTTAAAAAAAAAAAAAAAAGAAAAAACCCAACAAAAACCAGCAGGAGATTAGGAACAGGATTCTTTGCATTCAGTTTTATTAAACTTCCTTCTGTAACGTCTCCACTTTGATCTCTTCTCTGCCCATATTCAGATCCCATCTCCTGCTTTCCACCAAGGAAGGTATGCAGGGAAGCTGGGTGTCTTCACTTAAATTTTTTTTTTTTTTTTAATTTTTTTTTTTTTAAGCTTTATAGCATGTTCTTGTGCTCTCAATTCCGGATAATGTTGGATGCCTTTTATCCAGCTCCTCCTCTTGCCCTTTCAAGTGAAAAGAATACTCCTTTTCCCCCCCATCAAAGTTAAAGGGAGGCTTTAGAGAGGAAGGCTCAGCACGCTGGGGCTCTTGAGCCTGTGTTTAATCTCTTTTCCCGTTCCTGTGTGCCTCTGTGGCTTCCCTGCCAGTTTCTTTGTTGCCGAGTTTCTCATTTCCTTTTATTTGTGTGTGCGGGAGGTTGCCAGGCTGGCTGGAATGCAGCTGAAGTCATCTTGGGGGGACGTGCCTTGGTCCCCGCCCTGGGTTATACATGACCTGCCTTGCCGCCTGCTCACCCACCCTGGTCAGGCTGGAGCAGGCTTGCCTGGCTGCAGGCAGAAGGAGAGCTAAGGAAGGCAGGAGGGCAAGAGACTGACCCAACTTGCTGCTGCAGCTGGACCATGCAGGGATGGTGTGTCCAACACCACACCGGGTGTGGAGGAGGACAGAAACAAGGAGGAAAGGGATTGAGAGAGAGCACTTTGACCTCTGGGCTGCTGTCCTTCATGGGGAAGAAGAGCAGAGATGTGTGCAGCCTTTGGTGGGGAAGAGGGACCTGGTTTGTCTCAGTTCTTGCTTAACCTCAGCTGACCTCAGTGCTGTGCCTTGACTCCTGACCACAGCTGCCCTGTTCCACTGAGTGACGCTGGGATGAAGGTGTGGCCTTTGGCTGTATGCTGGGATTTGCTCCCAGGAACAATACAGGTTGTATTAGGCTCAGAGGGAGAGAGCATGAATTGTACTGGTCCACTAAAGACAGTGAATGTTTCTGCAGAGCTGGACCTAGCTCTGAGTCTTAACAAGCGTCAATAGAGACTGAGTCTGTGTTCATTCTATTGGCATTCTTTCATCATGAAGGTACTTCAGTGGAGAACCCATCTCTTAGGGAACCTATGAAGGGTGGAATGAGACATGGCAGGAGCACAAATTCACTGGTGCTGTTTGTCTCAGGTTTCCTTACATCTTATCCCTCCCACTAGAATGGAGAAGCAGGTGACATTGCCAGGATTTTCACTCCTCCTAGGCCATATGGGTCCAGTTTGGCACATGGGGTTACCATCAATTTCTCCCTGAAGCAGTCTTGGGGAACTGTAACTCCAACAGCATCCCATAAAATCAGTCAGTGTTAACAGCCTTTTTGCCAGGCTGTGGAAACCAAAGAACAGGGAAAATGATGGGACGAAGAACAGGGAAAATAGATGTCCTAAGCTGGACAGCTTAGGAACTTCCACCTTCATTGAGTTTGCTCTACAGGCTCTGGAAATTTCCTGTACTTCCCAGGGTGGATATCTGCTGGTCCAGCTCTTGGAGAGATAGACATTGACCGAGCAAAGGAAGAGGCTTCCTGGTCCTTCTCAGTTTGAGATGAATTCCCGGTAAAGGTTTGCAAAGGTTTTGTCAGGGCTCTGAGTACATTGATAGGCCTTAATTATCCTGACCAGTCTCACCTGGGACCTCCACCCACACCCTCCACCCACGGGCCCAGGTGCTCTATTTAAGCTTTTCCCTGGGCCTTCACTTCCTAACTGTAATGCTGGAGAGGTGGCTGTCTGTGCAACGGCCACTGTTATAACTGCTACAGGTCCTGTTAATTGAGACACCAATGCATGAACTGATTTCCCAGTTTGATCTTGGTCCTGCCTTGCGGCTGTGGTAAGTGACATGCTGAAACTAGGTGTTCCTCCTTAGAGGAGAGTTCCCAATGGATAGGAGAGCAAAGCTGTGGGATGGGTTTGCTAAGGTTGGATGTGGAGTGTCTAGAACTGAAAGCTTGGTGTGTGGCAGGCTGCTGCTGTCCTGTTCTGCAGAACTGAGAACAGTTAAGAGTTTTGGTGTTATTTTATTCTCATGAGTACTAAGAGCAACAGTAATGATAAGACCCTTGTCCTGGCATGGTCTCCAGCAATAAGCATTTTCCTTTTTGATTCTGTTGAAGGACTAGCTATGGAACAGAAAGCTTGTAGTTCTTCAGGCCAGACTAACCCACACATTGAAATATTGCTTGTGAATTTTTTTTAATTATTTTTATTTCTTTAAAAAAAGGTTTTGGACTGGAGGAAAACATCTGCTGGAAAAGGGGAAGAAGGGAGAGCTTGATCTGAGAGAATTGTGAAACTGAGAGACTTCCTTGAAGTTAGTTTCAGGCCTCTATAGATAGATGTACACCATAAGTAGGTCAAGTCAGGTAGGTAGAGATTCTCTGATATATATGGATATTTATGCATAAAGGGGTCATTGTACATATTCTTAAATGTGGTTTTCCCTATCTTTTGATTTTTTTTGGCTCTTACAAGAGCAATGGGGCCTGCCAATAGGTGACTTTAGCTTTAGCTGTGTAAGAGAAGAATGTGTTATCTGGCTTCTGGAAGCCTCAACAAACCTGTCATCTGTGGCTGTAAGTAGTTACTGTTGTACTGCACAAACCAGAGCTGTTAGGCTCATGGGCCCTATGGCTACCAGCCAGCGTGTCACTGCCCTAGTATCTGCCAAATCTCCCTGCTGCTTTGTTAAAGGATTTGTGCTGCTATTGTCTCTGTTCCCTCTGGACAGACCCATGGGGTTGTGCAATTCTGAGTTTATGTAGTATCTACCTGGTTGTAATTGTTTTGGCTTTGCACCTAGAACAGTCTGTCATTCTGCAACCCCGAAACTCCTGCAGGAGACCCAGAGATTGCATCACATATCAAGGGGAAGACTGACTGGTAAATATATTGCAGTGAGCAGGGAAGTGTGTTACTTGCTGTAAATACCCTTCTACTCTTTGTTGTGGTGCTGCTAGTTCAACCCAGTGGTTTAAGTATCTTCAGAGAAGCTTCCACACTTGTGTGTGTGTGTGTTGGTTTGGGGTTTTTTTTGTGTTTTTGTTTGTTTGGG
>JANHGN010001879.1:13998-37551 GCA_024605025.1 Megaceryle maxima
GTTTAAGTATCTTCAGAGAAGCTTCCACACTTGTGTGTGTGTGTGTTTTGGTTTGGGGTTTTTTTTGTGTTTTTGTTTGTTTGGGGTTTTTTTTTTTGGAGGGGGTTTTATTTCCCCTTTTTTTCCTCCATTCTTCTATGAGATCAGAGTACTTCCTTCTGTATGTCTGGCAGTTCCTGAATCACTTTAATGGAGAATTCCTCCAAAATTTCCAGTATGCTTTAAAATAAGTGACTTTTCTTAACTGAGATATTGTGAGGAAAGCTTCTGATAAAGCCAGTGTTTTATTCTTGTGTTAGAAACACTTCTATTCAAGTATTATTCAAGCATATTTCAAGCATTTTCAAGAAATTTCAGCTTTTACTATATCTATTTTCTATTTTTTTTTCTGATTTTTATCAACCTCAGATCTTTTAATTCTTGGTTTTCTTCACCAGGAACTGCTATGAGATGGCAGAGCAGAAGGAAAACACATCATCTAACCACTCTGATTATCCCCTGCTGCTGTTTGGCATCCACACATACTGTGTATTGCAAGAGCAAATCCAGACCTGGAAGCAATCTGCTGAGGATTTCAGATTCTCTCTGTTCCTCTCTTCCAGTCCATTAGGCCAGAAAGGGAATGATAATCAACAAGTTTTTCATCTGGAAGTGCAGTCCTGGGATTTCCCTAGATTTTTAACCTGGCTTCAGCTGAAGACCAGTTTCTAACTATCAGTCATTTTTGGCTAAACCTCTCTTCTGATTTTTCAGAGCTGATTTCCACCCTTTGTGCCCCCTATAATATCTCCTTTTGGGATGTGGTTAGATCAGGCCCCAACACAGGTCAGCTTCTTACTTGTGCTCGTGGCTACTGTCTGGACACAACATGGTTGTAATCTGTAACACAATTATTTCTTGAAAAGAGAGGAGTTTTTGCAGGGGATTGGCCTGGGCCTACTTCTGATCAATATTTTAGTGACTTGATAACCAGACATGATTAATGATTTTGACAGAGATAATCTGCAGGAGGTAACAAGCTGGAAGTGAGTTGCAAGTCCACTGGAGGATGGTTGCAGCTCAAAATAGCTTGATATGATATTAGAGATATGAGAAATAAACTGAAATTCAGCAAGTAATATTTAGTAGATGCAAAGGCTTTGTGTAACTAAGGAATGGGAGAACTGGGGCACTGCCTAGGAAGGAGGGCAGATCTCAAACTGAGTGTGAGTCAGTAACGTTGCACTCTTGCAGTAAGAAAAAGTTTGGGTCTGGAGCATATTGATGTCAGGGTCGCTGCTGAGATGTACATCAGATTGCTGCAGGGACCTCACAACAGTGAAGTCTTTTTCTAGTGCTGAAGGTTGTCACAGAGCTGGAAATCAAGGCCTTTGAGGAAAGGTTAAGGAATGGCTTTATGGGAAAGTAGAGGAGAAGACTATGGGTATAAAATGCTCTGTTTCCCTGTGTATAAATGAGATATCAAGAAGCAGGTAACCAACCATTTTCTGTGCCCACCTGCTAACACGTAGAAAGAAGCAGGTATCCCTAGGTTGGAGGGAGACTGTGTAGTAAAAGCCCTTATTAAGTCATAGAGCATAGAAGCACCAGTAGAGAGTACCATGCAGCTGCTGGGATCTTGACTTGAGGTGTTTCAGAATATATGTCAGATAAGGATGGTCTGGATGCCTTGTCTCAACAAGGAAGTACCTGGGTTGTTGCACTGCTTTTTCCCAGCCTGTGTTTATGTGTTTCTCTCAATCCTTCTCATTTGCCTGGAAGCTGACAGTGCAGCAGGAACTTCAAAGGAATTTGTAGTTTGAGGTTTTTCCTTTTTTCCTAGTGGAAAACCTCCAGAATCAGAGAAAGTGCATACACATGCTATATATTCCCCCAACAGAAAGCAAAGCTAGCTAGCTGTCTGATGCAAAATGCTTTGAAGTAGACTGTTTGGAAGATGATTGATTGTCAAACTGTTACAAAGTTTTCCAGCACCAAAGAAGATCCATGATCTCTGTTGCACTAAGGATTAAACTGGAACCTCCTAGGGGAGGGATCCTATGGGACAAGTCTCCACTGCAGAGAGGCAGCACAGCACTTTTCACCAGCCACCAGCTTCTGTGTTCCAGCCCAGGCCACTGGCAGCTCAGAGCACTCCCTCTCTCTGCAACCCTGGTGTGTGCACGGCTCGTTAGCAGCAGCCTGGCAATCAGGAGAGCCCACTATGGCAGCAGCTGCTTTTCCAGAGTTGTCCCACATGCAGTGCAGTGTGAGGGCTGTTTGCCAAGGTGAGGCACTCCCTGCAGCCGTCTGAGATGGAGTCTGTGGGTGATGGGGTTGGTCTTCATGAAATGCAACCAGCTGGAGCAAATTTTGCTTCCTTGCAAAATGCTTCCACCTTGCAGTTTTGCCTGCCCAGCTAGTCACCCTGCTCCCTGATGTATGTGCAGCCAAGTACCAGGGAGCAGATGGAGGAAGAGCCATCTGGTTTCTACCAAGCTCATTCCCAGGTTGGAGCTGGGGGAGCTGCTGGAACAAAGGATGGCATCACTTGGGAGTGCCTGGACTAGGGCGTTTGAGTGCTGTAGGAGTCTTCAGCTTGCTTCTGCCAAGCTCATTGGCTTCCCAGCAGCAGGTTTCCCAAGCTTCTGCACTCATGTGTGTTCCTTAATAACTAAGCCATGGGATCCAGCCATTCTCCCTGTCTAGGGGTCTTCTGCTGGAATCCTGTGAACCACAGCTTGTTTTTCTCTTCAGCCCACACTGCTGCCCTTTTGGTAGGACTATATGGGCCACACTCATGGATAGGGCACCCTGGCTTCCTTTGACATGGTTGAAACAGCCAGACCCTGTGGTGCTGGCTGAGATTTTCCTGGCTCAGGTTCTGCTTTGTTCCATACTAGCACCATGCAGCCAGGCTGCATGGGGGTAGTCACCAGGGAACTGGGTCTGGCAGAGATGAATAGATGATGTGAACAGTTCCCTTGGTGCCCTTTTCCCTCAGTCTTGTTTCCCTCTCAGCAGGGGGAAGCAGTCTCTGTGAGGTCCTCTGGTGATTGTATTGGGGAAAGTCATTAAAAAAGAATTGAAAAGGAAACAGGAAGAGAGGGAAAAGGGGGGAAAAAAAAACCCCAACCAACAACTGAAAGCTCCAAACAGTTACAAACTCAAAAGAGCAACACGATCTTCCTGCTCAAAGCCCTGGGCCACCCTTGCCTGATGGCAAAGAACAGCAGTGCTCTGATGGCTTACGGGGAGAAGAGAGGAAGACCTTGGCTGTATTTCTGCTGGGGTAGTGGTGATGTGGGTTGTGGGGTTGGTTGTGGAAACTGTCATCTGATTGTTCAAATAAGCAAAGAAAAAAAAATACATACGGAATTAATTACACAAGGTTGATTCGTCCATCTGCTGAAATAGGCCAGGGTTTTGTATCCTGGCTTTTGGAGAGGGAGTAGAGTAAGATACTTCTCCAGAGCAAAGTGGAGGAGAGACACTGACCCCCCAGGATGGGTATCTGTTAGCAACTGCTCTAGCTGGGGAGCAAAAGAGTGGGATGGAGCTCCTTGTTCTTCCTGCCCTGTCTCCAGGGAGGATTTGAGCTCTAAAGTTATGAGTGTTTCTGGTCTGAGAAGACCAGGTTTATAATCCAAGTTCAGTACCATAAAGGTTTTTCTCAAAATAGTTGCCTAAATCTTGAGGCTGTCTTGAGATGCACAAATCTGGGTTCTTTCAGACGCCAGCCGCTCATTTGGTCTGTATTACAAGTGAACATGAGCACTTATCTTTTAAAAGGCTTGATCTTTGAGCTCTGGATAAGTGCTTACAGACTCCAGGCTGCAAAACACTATGGAGGCCTCTCCCAGGTTCTTCACCATCTTCACTTTTCTTAGCTTCTGCTTCAATGCCAGTCTGTACCTGCCTGAACACATCTTTTTAGGGCTCTGGGGCAAAGGCAGGAATTTAGCAATGAGGTAATTTTTGCTAGTCAGAGCAGCCTGCAGGCTGGTAATAGAGATGGTGGTGGGAGAGCATGACAGGGCACTGCCTCTGGAGATTAGTTGTAGAGTTCATTCTGAAGTCCTACAGGATGCATGCTTGTCTGGGTGTGCCACAGTCCCTGGTTCAGGTTTCTTCTCAAACCATCATACAAACAGCAGCATTTCCCCTTTGTTTATTTCTGTATGTTGGAGTTTAGCTTCAAATTTTTTTCAAACAGGAAAGTGCCTGGACCATTTTCCTATTAGGCCTGCTTGTTAGAGTTGCACTGAGGTAGCTAGGAGCTGCAGATGTTTTTATGCTTTGGTTACCAAGGCTTAGGCTATAACTTAGTCATCCTTAAATCTAGCATGGTGGCTCCCCATCAACATTGTGGATATCATAGAATCTTTTGGGTTGGAAGGGACCTTTAGAGGTCATCTAGTCCAACATTCCTGTAATAAGCAGGGACATCCTCAACTAGATCAGGTTTCTTAGAGTCCCATCCAACCTGACCTTGAATGTTTCCAGGGGTGGGACATGTACCATGTCTCTGGGCAACCTGTGTAAGTGTTTGACTGATGTGCTTGTTTATGTCTCACCTGGCATACCACAAGCTGAGGCAGAAGGTGAAGAGGTTCTGTTAACACTGGGGAGGTTTAGATCATGTACTGAAAAATATTTAGCTGCTGTGTAAAGTATGCTTTTTATTGGTGCGCATTTAATAGCTTACATGAGTTTATTTACATGTATATTCTGTATATTAATGGGTATACTGTATATTAATATGGGTCTCTGCATTTATACACCTAACTATTCTTCTAGGTATAACTGTGTCTGGTTTTAAAACTTGTGTGTTTATCTTTACACAGATTATCAGTATTGGGGTAAAATGTTATCATTCTGATGCACGTGTGGTTAACTTCTAGTTCAGTGGCTGATCCCATGGAAATGTATGGCCCCCAATCACAGGTCAGGTAGGTGTATTTAGTGGCATGTTTCTAGGGTTTGCTGTGAGGTGTTGCATTAAGTGGTGTGCTGGATGCATCCCTCCCCAGGGGTGTTTCTGTGGGGTGTTTTGAAGCATTCATTCTGAGCATCACCATGGGGACAAGCGGGAGGAAGGAACACAATTTGTGTTTCTTAGTGTGCGATTGTACTCTCTCAGCGCTTCAGAATGAAGGTGCATGATGAGCTACATACCTTTGTCCTGTATGTTTCTGTATGAAAATAATATGCATGCACACATGCACTTACACATACAGGCACACCCCCTCCAGGCTCCAGTGCGTGTAGGAGAGTGTGTGTGTGAATGCTATTTAAATAAAAAAGAAAGGAAGTGAATCAGGGTCGTTTCCATTTTAATTGTAAAACAGATAAGCACTAAACACTTTGAAAAAGTAAATGACTTGAGAATAATTACTATCTATTACTCTGCGTCCCAGGGGGGCAGTTGGAGGAGCCCAGATGGCTACAAAAATGGGATTTAGCAGAAAATTGAAGACATTATTCACCGTAACACATTATCAATTACCTTCATATCAATTACAATAACCTTACATTAGAAGAAGGGCCAGGAGACTATCTTCAGCCCCCAGCCTGAATAGTAATTGCACTACCCCTATGGATGGGGTGTGTGTGTGTGTTAGAGGGTGGGGGGGTACCACGGGGATGTGCAGGGGTTCTGGCAGCTCCCACTGCTCTTGGGGGAGAGCATGATAATGGCTCAGGGTAGTTTTATGTCCCTAGTCACCTCATGGAAGGTTTTTCTCTGTCCTGTTTGTGTGGTCTAATAACTTGAAGGGCAGCTGATGTGTCTCCTTCCAAGAAATTCTGCTTGGCTTGTCATTTGGGAAGTTCACAGTCTCTATGCAGAGACTGCTGTTTCGCACCAGTGTCCTCTGCTTTCCTCTTCCCCCCCTCTGTCATTTCAGCCAAGCTGCTCAGTTTACTAATGGGAGCTGGTATGCAGTCCGAGGTCCTTTTCTGTAGGACCTGGGTTTCTTGGTGTAGTGATCTGGCTCCCTCCCACCCTGTGCAGGAGGTGGGAACTGCTCCCTCTGCCAGACCCAGATGGGCCACCAGCTCGTGTTTCCTGTAAACCCTCAGAGAGGTCATACAAGGCCTTGGATGGGATATGGAGATGAACCAACCAAAAACAAATAATAAAATAAATCCTCTCCTCCTCCTTTTCTCCAGGGATGGTGGAAGGTATTTTAGGGAGGAGCAGTGTCAAAGCTGCTTCCATAGGCTGGTAGCATGAAGGTAGCTCTAAGGACACCTTGTTGCCTGTGTCTGGTTGCCAGCTGAGATAGACTTTGGAGCTTGTGGTAAGTCAAAGCTGCTGACTAATGCTTCTGGCTTGCCATGATGCCATTCTGAAATTCCATTCTGGATGTGAGCTTGAGCCAACTTATCTGAGTTGGTGATCTGAGACACCCAGATCTGGTTGTCCCATTCTCTTCTGTGATCCAAACAGGTTTCACTGCCACAGCATCTTGTGCCTAAGCACAAATGTGTGTAAGACAAGCATTTGGACAGATCAGGGCACTTATGAGTTAAACTGTTGGTGACACTCCCTCCAGCGTCCCCCCCTTTCCCAAATATGCAGTGGAGTGTCCAGTGGGTTAGTACAGAGAGGACTAATTGCTATTAAAAGGCTTTAATCTGGGAGATTAGTGCTGGCTCCAGGCGGTGTTTGCACACGAAGGAGATGTTTCTGATGAGATGAGCTAGAATTCGTCCCTGCTGTTTTGTTGATAGAAAATCATCTTCCCCTTGGTTTTTTCTCTTTATCTCTGTCTCTCTTGCTTTCTTTTTCTCTCTGATCATTTGCTTTTGCCTCTTCCTTGAAGTTGAGCTGAGAGCTTTACTGTTTATAGAGTAGCAGCCCTCTTTGACCTTTGGGGTCAGTTGTCTTTGGACATACAGACATACATGCGTGTATGTGTAGGTGTGATCAGACTTTCCAGCTTCAGAGAGTCCTTCAGGAAATATCTCCTGATCAGGAGAGGTAACAAATATATTTTCCACTTGCTTGCTGTTGAGCCTCTTGTGGGTCAAGGAGGGGCCTGCAGAACCCTTCCTGTACCATGGGTCACCCCAGTCCTCATCTTGGCAAAAGTTTCATGCAGGGAGCATCAGGAAGAGGTGTTGCAGACCAAACATCTTAAAGCTCCCTGCAGAGGTAATTAGTGGGATGTGATTAAATGATTACATATGGGAAGGTGTGGAGCATTATTGGACCTATGGCATGACCCAAGAAATGTCACTATTGACTTTGATGAACATTGGATCAAGCTCAATGGAAATTAATTTGATAATGTGCCAGATGTGTCCAGAGAGCTTGTCCATGAAGGAGACACATTTGACCTGGGAGCACACAAACCTTTGTGCTGCACTTGCTGGAGAATCCTAAAGTAGAGATGCTCATTCTGAATTCATGGTTGTTAGAAATCCGAGAGTGTCGCTCGGGTCTGACTATCTGGACGGACAATCACTGCTGCTGCCTGGAGTCCACCTGGAATTTTCACAACATCCTCAGGAAGTTAAATGCCTATTCTCTTTGAAAAGCACAAAAGTATAAATGGACAGTGTTTATATGTAACTTGAGTGGAAGGAACTGAAGGCAGTATCCCAAAGAGAAGGATGTGTGAAAACTTAAGGAAAAGAGGAGGACTCAGGTGCAACCACCAAGTTGAATGGTCCTTCTGGCCTTGAGCTATGAAGCATATATGTTTAAGAGGGAATGTGTGCCCTCAAATCAATGAGGCCTAGAATTCAGGAGACAGTTGGGCAGGGAGGAGAAAAAAAACTTGTTCTGGGTCCTCCATTCAAAGAGGTCAAGGCTTTCCAATAAGGAAGCACTTTAAGAAGTGTCATGCGTCGTTCTTCCGCATGCTATCTGAACATTGTGGGCTTTGCTCTTTAGCAGGATGCTGCTGGAAACTTCCATGAGACTGCAGGTGATTATTTTCACTATGAAGAGGTACCCTTAGGAAGTGTAAATTAGGCCTGGGGAGCAGAGAGGGGGAAACTGTTGCCTCTGTATCCCTGGGGGCGGTGTCAGTCTCCAAAGACAGTTGTGGAGCCTGTTGCTTTGCAAAGTGGTGTGGAGGTGTGCTGTTGTTGCTTGTTTGTGTCGGTTTTTGTTTGTGTTGGGTTTTTTTTTAATGTCTGAGTCAGGTATGAACTGTCACAGCATGGGTCTGCTTAGAAAAGCTTCGTAGTGGGCTGGAATTTTGTATAAATGTCTTTCTCTCCCTCCATCCCTGCCTGAAAATCCAAACTGCTACTGTTAGCCAGCAGGAGGGCAGACCTACTGCTCGTGTAAATTGCTCTAGTTCCATTGCTTGCCCTCGTTCCCTCAAGTTTGCAGCTGATACTGGTGTAACCAACATAAGGATCTGGCCTCTAGCATGTGCTTGTCCCATCTGCTGTCCAGCATGTTAATTTTCATGGAAGACATAAACTTGCACGGACTGTGATTTATTTATTTTTTTTAAGAAGGGGCCCTCTTTCTTTTGAAGAGCCAACTGCAAAGCCTCAGGGGCCAGATTCTGAAAGGCAGTCAATGCCAAGATCAGGAGGAGCTAGGAACTTGGGTCCTGGCAGTTTCTGGCTTGTGATCTAATACCATCAAGACCATAGGGGAGGAAATGCGTTGGAAATTAGGGTAAAAGCAGTGATGATATTAAAGATTTTTCAGTAGCAACCTCCTTAGGAGGAAGAGCAAGGCTTGCAAAATAAGACTCAAATTGAGCCTTGAAAAATCCTCAAAGGGGTTAGAAAAGTGGGACAGGGAGCATATTTCCACTGCAGCTGTCAACCAAAATAAAAACAATGATTAGAGAGGGGAAAAAAAAGCAACAGGTAGGAGAACAGGAAGTGGTCTGTTTCTTTGGCTGATCCTCTTTATCCCTTCTGTTTCATTAGGAGTAGAAATATGTCAGGTAATGGTCCAAGTGATTCTTTTGCCCAGTATTTGATGGTACAAATATTTACATATATTAATAGCCAGGCTTCTTAACATGCCCAGTGATCTTGAAAGTCTTGTGTTTTGGGTGCAAGACTGGAAACACCTGAGACTTTCTAAACGCTCAGACATGATCTTAAAAAAAAGTGCCAAACCAAAAACCATAAAGGTATTTTAAAAGTGTCCTGAAGCTTGGAATTTAGATTCTATCTTCAACTATTGTTTACTTTTGTTAATGTTTGTTAGGGTATGTTTCTTGACTGTTACTGGTCTTACGCAAGTGGCTTATTGTGCATTTGGGTGGTAGTGTTAGCAACTCGTCTATTTTTATTGCATGTTTCATGAAAACTACTGACTTTCTGAAACTTCTAGCACTTAGAATCAGGTGAGCATGTGACAATGTCAGATGTACTTTCAGTTTGTTGTCTTTTCTATATTTCTATGTCCAAGGCGGTGTTAAATCAGAATAAATAGCCTGAGAACCTATTAGAAGTTTAAAATTCAGAAGGTGCTCAGAATCCATAATGCTATAAAGGATTTTAATGATTTTTCAGTGAACCTTCTGGTTTTAGAAAATAGGGTGCACCATTTTTGAATGGTTTATGTTGAAAATGTCACAGATATGCTTCTGGTCACTTCCAAATACTTAGGGAAAATGTTATTTTATTGCATGCACTTCATTGCATAATGGAAGCCCCATGGATGTGCATCTAGGGTACTTGCAGGGAGTTGGCCTTGTTGCACTTGATGATTTTTACAGCTCCATGTGCTGAACCTCTTCAACCACTGTGGTAAAGCTTGGCTTCAGAGGAGTTTGAGCCACATCCCACATCCAGAAGTCAGTGTCCAGTCACATACATCACTTGCACAGAATTACCCCTCAAAATCATGGGAGAGCATGCTTTAGGGGAGGAGACTGCACTGATATTTAGAGAAAACAAGAGAGATGGTGAATGGTGCAGGACCAGATGGGACAAGAGACTTAGAATGGGCATGTGGCAGGTCTGTAAAGGACCATTGCAGGAGGTGAATTCCAAATAAAGAAAGACTATGATGCAGGCATTGGAATTGGAATGCTCCATGGACACAAGGCAGCAGGGAGCTCACTCAGTAACTAACTAATCCCTTTTCTCTGATCTGGAGCTAACCAAGGATGGAGCTTGCCTCTTCTAGCCTGCCAGTGGCTTTAGAAATTTTAAGGAAACTTAAATTAAACCTGGCCCCTGATGGGTGTTCTGCTTTCCCAAATCCAATTAGCCAATCATGACTTCTCACTTAACTGCGGTGACTTTAATTGGATCAGAATAACAACAGGAAGGATAGAAAATTACAGGAATTTACTTAGCATGCAGGGTGGAGTCTTGCAGCTGGGATCATCATATAGCACAGGCTGTAGAGTTCATCAGAAGTGTAAAAACTCCATCAATAGTTAACAATATTATGTATGAACTTTTTTCATCTTGTAAGCTACAGGCATCCACATGGAAAGCTCTGATAGGTGTGGTGGCTCAGCCTGTTGTTTCCCTGTGTACTCTACCCAATGAGATTTGAGTACATGCAGTGCCTCCTTTGCACTTGATGGTGTGAAGGGGCTTTTGAACAAGTGAAAGGCCTGTGAATGGTCTCCACATCTTTAAAGTGGAGCACAGGCTTAGAGCTAAGCAGAGCTGAGGCCTTTGGGCATGAGGCCTTTGGGCAGCGGATTTCTTTTGGACTGCCATTCAAGAGTGCAGGGGCAGTAGTGGAACACAGTAGTTCCAAAATGTGCATTCCTGTCATGTTACTGGACATGGAGTAGCACCACCAGATGAGCTTTGAAAGATCCCAGGGTATCAATACAACAGTGACAACACATTGGCATCAGCACAAGACATGGTGCTGGTGGATATCTAGCAATGCTACTAGTAAGGTAAACTTCTAAACACATGCGTTATTAGGTTGCTCACTGGGATGTGAGAAAGATGGCTGCCATGTCCAACATTTTTAGACCATTATTTGGAATGAGATTTTGGAGATCAAAATGTACATAAAAAGAATTCAGTTTAGTGATTTCTGTTTTTTCTGTATTTTACTGGTTGTGGGTTGGAGATAAGTAGCATATGACGAATACAGCACCGAGCAAAACTTAGGAGAAAAAATTGGAGGAGAAAGATAACTCTTCCTGCTTGCTGTACAATTTAAGGGATGTCCTTTCTACCAGAGCAAGTTTCATCATGCAGGCCACACTCCATGCATGCTGATGCTGCTTCCTATCCAAGGGATGCCTTGCAGCCTCAGTGAATGTTGATCTGGATTTACACTACATAACAGGGATCAGATTTTTGCCCGCTGGGAGCTGTCAATGAATGCAAAGTGTGACGTAGTGCTTATCTAGCATGCACACGAGGGACCCTGCTGCAAATCAGGAATGACTTCACTAAATCCAGTGGAGCTGAACAACCATAAATGAGCAGAATGAGGCCCACGTATTATCCCAGGCTAGCATGCTATCTTTAGCAGGCCCTAATGAATTCAGCTGCAGCATGTAGTCATTAATCCCAGTGGAAAGAGCAGCTCACCATTACATGACCTGGGATTTCAAGAGTTTGCTATTAATGCACCGGGCTGCTGTTGTAATGCAAAAATCTCCATGGCTCCAGGCCTGGGGGAAATGTGCATTACCCTGGACCCAGCCAAAAAGTCTCAGCAAGGCTCTTTCAGCACCTTCCAGTCTGGGTAAGCAGAAGGGCTGGTAAGAAGGGAGGAAAGGCCAGGGTAATAGATGGCACACGGGGCCCTGAAATTGTTTATGATGCAAATATCTTTAAAAGCACTGCATTGCCTCCTCTGGGAGAAGGAGCTTAAAATTGAAGTCTAATGATAACAAATGATTGTTAATGAGTTGTCTAAACATAATAGATGGAAAGAATTAAAAGCCTAGAATAAACAGGGTTTCATTAAAGCGCAATAAAGAAACACCACCAATTTCATATTTTAGAATAAATGGGCCCTTGTGGTCTTACTGGGAGTGAAGGGCACTGAGATGGGTGCACGGGCTGGGGAGCCAAGTCCTGTCTTGTCAGGACGCTCTTCCTGTGAGCAGGGCTCTGGCTGCTGGGTGGCGCTCGCTTGGCAGAAGCAGCTTTGCGGTGGCTGAGTTAGGGCTCCGCTTCTCCACAGCTCATGCACATCCCCGACCTGAAGCACATGAGGAATCCACTGTTCCATCAGCACTCCTCAGGTACTTGAAAGCAGGTGTTTGCTCAAGTGTCCTGCTTAAGCACCTCTCAGCGCTGTCAACACTCTGAGACGGGGAGGGAGACGGGTTTTGTTCAGAGGTGTTTACAGTTAGGAGATGGCTAGTGCTGGCACGGGAAACCCCCATGATTGCAATTTGGACAGCCCATGTAGCCCTTCCCTACAGCAGCAAACGCCAGTTTCAGGTTCCGAAGTTCTCTCTGGGGAATCTGGGCTGTTCTTAAGTGAGCCTGCAAAAGTTACTGAGAAAGGCAAGGTCAAAACAGCTGTACAACAATCTATAGATTGTTTTTTAAGCCCTTCAGAGGCTGATTTTTTTTTTTTTTTTTCCAAGAGCACACAGATAAAGTTGAAAATCACTGCCCTAGAAAAGTGTGACACTGAGGATAAAATTCTGCAGAGATTTCACAGATTGTTCATTACAGGGTAAGATGCCAAAAGCACATACAATTATTTCATCTCTGTGTGTCAGGTGGCATATTCTTGATTTTTAGACCAAGATTTTATTAAGGATATGTGAAGAGATGATCAATAATTCCTTTATGGGTTTGTTTCCTAGACTGTATAAATTTGAAATAGTGACATTATTTTTGTTGATGTGTGGTGGGAAATTTCGAAATTTCAAAGTTGTGTGTCTTTTGTTTTGGTTGTGTTGTGGTATTTTTGTTTGTTCATTTTTTGTGGGTGTTTTTTCTTCTCCATGCTTTAGAGAGGACCTCTATTTGGGTCTGTGAGTTCTGATTAGAATCTGTGAGTCTGATATAGCTTTTAGAATTTTTCACTAAAAGAAAATATGGGGAAATAGACAAAACCCTCCAAAATATGGCAAAAATCATGTCAAGATTGCTTCAGGAAATATTGCCTTTTTTAAAATTTATTTTTAAAAACACTTTTTTTCTGCAGGAATTGAAAACAAAAATCTTAAGACTCTTTCCCCCCCATCTTGGCTTAATGATCTCATTTGTGTTTCGGGAAGGATTGCATGTTCAGCAGAGTGCCTGTGAGAGCAGGAGTTTTTGCTGTGGTGACATGTCTATTTCAGTGTGTCCATGTCCCAGTGTAATGTACTTGTCTTTACTGATGTGCTTTATGATGGGTGGATTGCAGATCTGACAGGTTCTTTCTGTGTGTTTGTAAAGCTGCGCAGGGCTCGGCCCTAGAAGACCCCAGTCATGACAGAAGCCCTAGAACAACCCTAGCATTCAGCTGGGGCTGGCTGCTGCCCCCTTTATTCATGTTAATTTGCACTCGACCCAGTGACTGGTTTGCCTGAAGCTGCTGGGAATACTTGTGAACTGTGCAACACAAATGCAGAGCAAACAAGGCTTGAAAAATCCAGGCAAGAATTAGCTCTGTGCAGTGTTAGAGCTTGGCAGTATTTCCCAATGGGAAAATGGAATTCTTGTGACACAGGGTGTCTCTCTCTTAAAAATATGAACTTTTTATTTGAAAGATGCTACTTGGAAGTTTCTGTTGATACTGGAAAGTGATCAAGCTTTCAATATTAATTTAGATTTTTTTTTGAGAATGACCTAGAAAAAAGTATCCCTCCTTTTTCCAAATCAAGGAAAATCAAAGTTATAAACTGAAATGAGACTTTTAATAGGAACAATAAAGTTGTGTAACACTTTTATTAATAATTAGCATGAGTATTATTGTTCTTACCCTTTTGTTAATAGCATTAATACAAGTTAAAGCTTGCATGCTTTGGCTTAATGTAGTGCAGTCTGACTTTCTGGGGGCATTTGGTTCTGTGATTGGGCATGCAAGAATTTAGTGTCCTGCCATACCTATGACATTCAGTACTAAATACAGCTGTGCAGAGGCAATGAAGGAGATGGGGTGAGTATCTAGCCACGTTTGCATTGAACTGGCTATGTGACTGTGGGGAAAAAGGCATGACCATGTGGATACTTTGCTAGCTCTTCACAGAGGGGAGGTCTAGAAGGTGACAATCCTGTTCCTCAGCAGGCTGCCGCAGTTTGTTTCTAGCACAATGACAGATGAATGATGTCAAAATGCAGGCTAGGAGATCCTCTCTGAAGCCCCTTGGAACTTCGTCCAAATGGATCCATTTCCCTGAATAGCTCAATTTTGGTAAAACTTAGTTTGATCAAATGAAATATTTCAAAACATTCTGACTGGCTCTAGTGAGAGGCATCACAAATAGCAGCTTGAGACCCGATTTGGCAAGTCTGATGCCTGGCATCATGGACAAGCAAAATCTACTCCATGATTTTGTATGCAGGGATGTATGAATCCCCCTGGATGTCTGTTGTTATTGAGCCTGCATCCTCAGGAGTGTGTCCTGCTGGCTGAACAGCACATGGCACACCTCAGGGGTCTTCACTTGTGTGTTACTCAGGCTGGGTGGATTTTGTCTGGGTGTACCTATAGTGTGTTGGCCTTAAAGCAGTGTGGGTGCAAGCAGTGCTGTTGGATTAAGGGCTGGTGTGCAGGTCTGGGAAACTCACAGAATAGTTGAGGTGAGAAGGGACTTCTGGAGGTCACCTTGTCCAACCTCACTGTTCAAGCAGGGCAAGCCAGAGCCAGTTGCCTGGTACCATGTCCAGGCGTCCCTGCTGGTCTCCATGGCTGTGGTCGCAACCACAAGGAAGATTATAAGGCTCAGTTAGGTAGCACTGGCCCTGCCAATAAATCATTGTGCAGTTTGGGTTGTTTTTTTTTTTTCCCCCTGGATTGGACTCCATAGAGAATCAGACAGACTGTGCTGAGCTGGTCCCATCTGCACCCAACCTGGACAGCAGCTTTATCTTGCCTTGTAAAACTGCAGAGCTCTGTGACAAAAGAGTTAATCTCTGCCTTTGTTTCTCTTCCTCCCTCTCTTCTCTTGCAGCGGGACTGAAAGGCAAGATGAGAACAGATCCATCAGTGTCAGCTGCTTTCAGCACATCAGCACTTTTGGGGGGCTTATTGGGGACTAGCCCATCAGCAGTGCTTCCAAACAGCAAACGTGCTGCGGACAGGCCCCTCCTGCTCCACAGCAGCCAGGCAGCCTGGGGAAGCAACGCCGGGACCCCGGTGCCACTGGCCAGGGGCTAGGTGATGAATGACTGCCGAAGGCATCTCCATGGCTAGCGAAGGCCAGAGGGTAGGCAAGAGCCAATGTCCTGGGGAGGCAGCAATGAAACCATATTAATTTCTGGGCGTGTGTCCATGTGTGTCTGTGTGTCTGTATGGTCTGAAATAATACGCTTGACACAAACACACATGCTTCACTTCCAACACACAGAGTGACATGGAAGAGAGGTGAAAGAGAAAACAATCTGACTGACAGGTTAATGAAGCAGTTCATAATAGCAATGTATATTATCACCTTAGAAACAGCTTGTAAATACCTGGTTGCTTTACATGTATAAACATATTTCCATGCCTAGGTGTCTGTGAATATATATATTTGCCTATATATGAACTGTATGTGACTGTGTATATGCATATCTAAAAGGTGCAGGAATGTGAAATCAATGCGCTACAGTGAAACCAAAGAATAAATGGAAGCTGTAAAAAAAATTAAGCTTCATTATCTTAGCAGCCATATATATCCCCTGCCTTTTATTTTACTCCTAGGGCTGGAAATCTTCCAAAGCACAGGTCTTGGGAACACACATCTCACTGACTTGCACCCCTAAAAGCTTTAGGTATTCTTGAAAGCTCTACCTGTGTGTTTTGGTTTTTTATGGTGTTGTGTATGTTTGGTTTTTTTTTTTGCTGTTTGTGTTTTGGTGGTTGTATTTTGTTTGGTTTTGTGTGTTTGGTTTTTTGTTAGTTTGTGGTTAGGGGTTTTTTTTTTTTGAGTCCCAGGGTCTTGGGTGGAGCAGCCTCAGCCTATCCACGCAAAGCTGGGAAGTTATGTTAGTGTGAAGAGAGTGGTATTTGAACCCATATCCAATCTAGAGCTTTGACTAATTCTTTATCACATTGGTATGTCACTCTTTGAAAAGTTAGATGTATCTTTTACTAGGCAGATATTTGGATGTCTTTGTTTGCTTCTGTATTGTATATATCTGTGGGAATTTCCTGATGTACTCCGGACGGGGCAATGACTTACACAACAATCCTTTCTCTCTTTTGTGGGACCTATTAGCAAATATAAATAGCAACATACTGAGCTCTTGTGGATGGGCAACAACCCCAGGAGCTGAAAAAAGCAAGTTCAGCATGACTAAGGACCTTTAGCTTTTCATTTCATGACTCTGCTTTTACTTGTAAGCCTCAATTTTACAGTAAGATAATTCCCCTGAGGTTTTTTTCCTAGCTTCTCTTAGAGAGAAGAAAAAGAAGATTAAGAGATTTCTCACACACAAAGGAGCGTTAAATTTACCACTTCCCAGTAAAAGCCAAGTAGTATTTCTAAGCATCATGACTGAATGGAGGGGAAAAGAAAAAAATCAAAGATCCAACTGTATTGAGATCAGAACCAGAAGGTTGATAGAACCCAACCTACCCAATGTAAGGTTGACTTTATTGTATTGAAGCTTGGCTCAGAGACTGGAACTCTTGCAAAAATCCTCAGAAAATTCCCTTAAGAGCATGCTATTTAGCTCCTTCTGGAGTTGTGCCAGGTGTTTTCTTCCTTGATGTGAATTCCAAGATAAAAGCACTTAAGATGTGGGATGTGTGTAAAGATTTCTGATATGATGTGTGTGGCACCATGCGGGGAGCATAGGTATACGTGTATGTCTTGAGCAATGTGCAAATGACTGTACCTGTGTCTAGCAACACATGCTTGTGCTTTTGCTACAGCAGCAAGGGCTCCTTTTATTTTAAGGCAACTAGAACTGTCTTGATTTAGCTCTTTTGATGAGTTTTTGTGATATGAGGAGTTTATGAACAAAACAGGCAAGCCAAGTATTTCTATGTTAATCTTACAGTTATGGAATAGAGGTGACTTGTCCAGACAAGCAAACATGAAGGCAGATCTGGAAATGGGACTTACATGTCCAGCATGGTAAGCTTGTTCTTTCTGTTTCTGTCTAGACTGGTAAATTATGCTACAGCAGTGCTGGCTGAACTTTTAGACAGAAGCAGAAGGCTGCATATCTTAGTCTCTAGCAGAATCATAACTGGGAATTCTCTGGGTTTGGGTGCAATTTGAACCACTGTCTAAGAATACTGCTCTCCCTAGCATCCCCTGTCCTTCTGTAAGCTCCTTCCTTGGTCCCTAGGATTAGAGTCTGTAGTTGCTCTCCACAAGCATTTTTAATTCTCCTCCATAAGATGGAGGAGAACAAGCTGAGTTAAGCCAGGATGGGAGGAGGTTAGGGCTAATATAAGTTTGATTTGTAGCCTGGATAATTAGTGTCCTTGTATCAGGGACTTGCCCTTAATTGTCTACAAGGTAGGACTGTCGGGTTTGAGTAGACTGATGCTGCTTGTACAATTTGCTTCCCCACCCCAGAGACCAGAGGGGGGTGGGGGAAGTGTTGAGGGACAATTAATTTAATGTGGGAGCAGTAGGTTGAGGGATGGGAGCTGGCAAGGTATCTCTGTCTTTGGAGGTAAGGAGGACAGGGTTGTGCACAGCAGTTCAGCTGTCTTCTACCATCCAGGCCAGCCACCCAGATCCAAGAGGCCTTCCCAATCCACACAGCAAGCTCAGCTTTGTTGCCCTCAGCACCGCTGCTGAGCGCAGAAGCTGGGGAAGAGCGAATCCAAGTATTGGGATTGCATGATATTGGCTGGAAACGTTCCGCCATATCCGGGTGGCTGCCTTTCCATAATATTCATGCTTGTCAGAAAATTAATTATTCCATTCACCAGGCTCTGAGCCAGGAGGATTACCTCTCAATACCTGGAGCTCCTCCTGGGGGTGGTGGGGGTGTGTGAGCATGTCTGTCTGTATGGCTGCTTAAGGAGAGGGGGTGTGTGATGTGGACATAGATGTGTAAAGACAGAAAGAGGTTGTACATGACTGTAGGCACAGAGAAGGTGTTGTGCAAGTGATGCAGAAATAAGGAAGATGCCTTGTTCTGCGTGTCTGTGAGAGGGTGCCTGTGTGGATACTGAATGGCTTTGTCTGCATACCAGAAGTGCAAGCCTAAAATTTGCCCATGGTTTTCTGTGTATTTGTGCTGAGAACAGGAGAAAAGTTTGTGTGTATGCATTGAGTATTGAAAAACTGCAGATGCGGTGGAAGATCTGTTGTGAGCTGGCATTGCAGTAGTACCTGTGAATTTTGGATGTATTTGACTTTGATTAGGGCCCTCCTGGACATGACTCCAGTTCTTGTCTTCCTGCTTTTACAGCTGTGGGTAACTTACACCAGCAAGTAGGAAGAATCAGAATTGTAATAGTTAAACAAAACCTTTGCACCCTGGTTTGAAAGTTTTCCAGAGATCCTCTAAGTTCACAGGAGGTCTTATCTCATATGGGGCAGTAAGGTCTGTATATGTGCTGGGGTTGGGGTTTTTAACTGCAGCAGCAAGGAGTGATCTTTCCTGGAAAGCAAAACTACTTAATTGTGGTTTGACTCTGAGAGCATCCTGATTGGCTCTGCTAGGCAGCACAGCACTGAGTTTCAGGCTCGGGGTATTCCTAGAAATTTGTATTATTAATTAAAAGCTTATTAATGGCAAACACGGGATGACATTTTACATGGCTTAGTTATGTTCTGTGAGTCATTGGTACAACACAGCCTCAGCCACAAGGCAAGGAAGCTCCTGCCGTAACTGATAACAGAAGCAATAACAGCTCAGTTCCCATTAACTGGTCCTGGGGCGACAGGGACAGCCCTTGCAAATGTCTGATCATCTCCTCACTGGTGGTCGGTCATCCTGGGGTTAAGGGAAGTTTCAGAAGAAGGCAGACTTACTTGCTGAGGTAATAAGCATTCTGGTTTATTATCAGTGGGCTTGAACTTTAACTTCTCTGAATGTCTGGCATTGCCCTTAAAAATAGAAAGGCCTTAAAGCAAAGGAACTGCTGATACCACACTGGAAGACAGTAGCCTCATGTCTAGAGCAGATGATGTGATGTTGCTCTAGATAATGAAACTGTGTGCTGGACTATGGATGGGTTATCTAGAACAGTGCTTGAGTCCCATTCTCCCACACTTGAGACATGGGTCAAATCTGAGTCTGGTTTGTATGGTAGTGGGGAAGGCGTACCTGTCTGGAAGAGAATTGACTATCTCTGCTAATATCCTGAAAAAAAAATGTCCTTTTCCTCTGCCTAGTTTCATAGATGGTCCGTGCCATAGATACAAAAATCAAAATGTGATTACTATTGAAACAAGAACAGAACAGATGTTTTCTATTCTTAACACTTTAAAACAGTGATATTGTTCAGTCATTGTGTGGATGTGGCTGCTGTGTTCATCTAGTCCATAAAGGGTACACTTTTGTTAAAGCAGATTTCTGAAGACCATTGACCAGAGTTGTGTTTCTTTCTTACAGCTATAGGCATGGGCAAAACAGGCATACTACTAGCAGAGGCACACCTGTAAGCCACAGCCACAGTTCTGCAGCCTTGTTCATGTGGGAATAAACACAAGTTGTACAAAACCCCCAAATATCTCTGTCAGTCTTCTGGTCCCTTCTTCCCCACTGCTATTTTTGTGGCCTGCCCTGTCTTCCTGAACTTTCTGGGTCTTTCCCAGGCACTTTGAGTGTACTTGAACTCTATGCTGTCACAGATGGTGCTTGCTTGTGTTGCTGAGGTTCCTCAAGGAAGCACTTGCTCTTCACAAGCTCTGCTTTGGTTTTCAAAGGGGGGCAGGTGTTTGGAGACTTTTCCTGCAAAGCTTGGGCTTGGGTTGGGAAATCCACCCTCTGGGATGGAAAAAGCAAGGGAGGTGATGGTGGGAAGCCACCTACCATCTGGGTCTGTAGAAATAGCAACACATCCACCCCCTTCACAAGGGAAAGTTCAGTTGTGGGTGCCAACTGGACTGTTCCTTGTCTGGACAGCCAAGAGGGGCTTATGGAGCTAAGCATCTGCACAGATGGAAACTTTCCCTGAGGACTCCCACTGTTAGATCTATAGATCTGTGGGACACACATGGTCTGTCACTCATATTCAGTGCTGCAGTCACACTTGGCAGCAATCAGCTGCTTCAGTGGCTGGAGCTGGGTACAAATGAAGTCCTCTCTGCAGCTGCTGAGAGCTGTACAGGGGAAAATAGAAGAGCTCCTCTGCACTGCCTTGGACAGCAGAATTATTTCCACAAAGGCATTGCAGGCACTGGGTGGAGATTATAGGCAAAGTGCTTAAACTCTTCCACCCTGGTTTAGCAAGAACCCCACATCTGTGAACTGTCTGCCAGCAAATAAACCAGCTGGATGACATGAATGGAGACAGGCCAAGCTGGGATGGAAAGCAGTGTGTCTTTCTATCTTAATGGGATTGTGGAAGGTGAAGTAGCAGAAGCTGGAAAGAGCCTGCAAAGCCCCCTGTGTTGTGGTAATGGGAAATGGGATCTACTGTGTGTGTGTTTTGTGGTTTGGTTTTTTTTTGTGGAGCTTCAGCTGTGGCTAGTGGGACTTTCCTCTAATGTTTCAGGAAGATGATGTGGTGCTGTCGGTGCCCACAGAAAGGTGTAATGTCTCCAGGCTCCATTGGATAGAAGAATACAGATCTGCAACTGTAGAGGGCAGTGGACCTAGGGAAAGAAAATCCAGTGGTAATAGTGAGAGGTGTCATAGATTGTATGCATCCTACAAAATATAACCACAGTTGCCAGTTCTGGTTAGCAGGTGGGTAGATGAAGCCCCCACAGTCTGCAAAGGACAAAGATTGGTCAGTGCTGCTGGGTAACATATGCTGCTTTTACAAGGGTCCAGACCTGGCTGCTCCTCCAGCACACTTATTATTTGTTCCTGGGTAATGTCAAGGCCTGAAACTCAGATTAGACTCTTACCGTTCTAGGTGCTGTTATATATAAGTCTAATGAGATACATGTCCAAAAAGAGCTTTCTCCCATGATTAACAGGACATTGTTTTATGGATGGACTGTCACAAAAGGCTGTGAGAAAACCACAAGTGTTTCTCTTCACCAGCTGACCAGGGTCCCCAGAATCTGACTTCCTTCAGAACCTAAAGTAAGGCAACCTACCCTTGTCTGTGCATCTCTCCACTGACAGCTTAGACACCAGAGTTTGGTGCTCCCAAATAACAAGTAATCTAAATGACCCATGGCTCTTGAGTTTGGAGGCTACAGAAAATGCCCCAGGATTTTGTATGAATGGAAGACTCGCCTGCAATGACACGTGGAGACTGTATCAGTGCTGAGAACTTAACTTGGCTTAGTCCTAGTCTTATGCCTTAGCTATATGACTGGCTTTCCTTCCAACAGACTAATTGGGGTGTTTCAAAAGGTAGGGGCAGTGTGTTCAGGATTATAGTATGCCTACAGCATGCTTTGGGGTGCTTTTAGTTGGGGTATTCCAGCTCTCCACCTTAAAACGCAAGTAGCTGGAGCCTGTCTCAAAAATAAAGGCTTGAACTTCAGTTCCATGCCTCTTCAAGCTAGGCCAAGCTGCTTGCAAGTCTGTTTTGGAAGGAAATACTAAACACTCCCCTCAGCATGATGGCAAATCACCCCTACTGGTAACAGGTACTGTCCAAACATATTACATTGTGTTTATGGGGTTCAGTGTGGAGGGGTGGATCCAGGATGTCCTTGCCAGCCTGTTCATGGCAGTGGGGGAGTGTGCCCTATCTAGGCGTGAGCCTCACCTCTGCCATTTGTCTGTCTTTCTCTATTCTACCATCCCAGAAGCAGCCCGGATTGGTTATAGCCCACATGTTACAGTGGCCAACCTGCAAAGAGAGCCAGAAAAAGTTAATGTGGAGTTCTGGTCTACTCCCAGGATGCATTTGGGCTGCAGCCCATAATGATATGTATAATTGCAAAGGCCTGCCAAAAAAAGCAGGCTGGATTTAATTGAGTCAACACACTGCTATTAATAATAAAATGGCAAAGACTTTGCTATTAATCACTTGTGCTGGCTTTATCACAGGCAGTCTCGGCTATCTGGCTACCAAACAAGACCTTTAAAAAAAAATGGTGCAGTGGAAAACTTACTAGTGGGAATACACCTGCTAACAAAATAAACCTTGTAAACAAAATGTTCCTTGCAAAAGAATGTGCTTTCTGAAGGGGCAGCCTATTTGGGAGGCAAATGGGATTATGTCAAATGCTTGTGTCCGGCAGCAAAGTCCTCCTTTTCTAGGAACAAACCACTGGAGGATGCACTCGGCAAATGGTGCATCTTTGGAAAAGGTTATACTTGATAAAGTACTTTGTGTGGAGTGGGAATTGGGGGAGAAATGAATCCTCCAAAGAGAAGTGTAATTGCTGTAGGAATATAGCCCAGAGAGGAATGCATCTGTTACTAGCAAATGGCAAACACCGCATCCACCGAGGTACTGAACAAAGAGGGACATGCAAAATAATCACTGTGCCTGACACCTAAGTTTGCAGCCCTTGTAGGGGGATGGATAAACTATATCAGGGTGGACGGCTGGAGGTGGAGCTTTGTACCCTAAAGTGCATGCTGCCAGCACAGCATGCAGCACCACCGAAGGAGTAGGGTCTGGTCTTTTAAGTGTCTGCTGAGGCCCGGAATTGCCCCCTTTCCTAGGACCTGACTTGGCTATGCTGTGGGGGGGAGGAGGGGCTGGAATGGGGCTCCAGCCCTTTTGCACATGCACCATATTTTCTTACATGAACTGCACATATTTCCTGTGGCTCTCTTGATGGACTGCACCCCAATGCCTGGGATAGGTACTGTTGCAGTAAGAAGGCGATGCATTAAAAGCCATCCTTCCCTCTCACCTGGGGTGGTTATCAGGGCAAACACGGTAAGGCCAGTCTTCACCCTTTGCCTCTGAGTAGAGCTGCTTGCCATGACTATGTCTGGGAAGGGATCATGTAGCAAAAATGTCTGAAAATAGTGTTTCTGAGCAGGAAGTACAAAGTGTCTGTAGGCACAGCCGAAGAATATAGAGTAGTTAGGAAACCAAACAAAACAGGTGCATTATGTGTAAGAGATTGAGGCTTAAAAAAATGGCTCTTCTTGCAGACAGTTGGAAGGGGAGAATCCCTTGCTTTCTCCATCTGACAATGCCAAACGAATGGATCTTTTCTTCTCTTGCAAAAGTTTTCCTGCAAGAAGGGGTATGTTTTCTGTGCACCAATAAAAAAAAAAAAAAAAAAAAACCAAAAACTCTGTGCATCTTGCACCCAAAAGTCAACACAAATATGTGATTTAACAGGCTAAAAGACCTCTTTCTCTCTGCAATGAATTAACAAGTTTGTAAATGAATGCAAATTTAACCCATCAGAAAGAAAAGGGGGGGGGGGGGGAGGAGGGAAACCAACAACACCACCAAAAAAAAAAAAGAAACCAAACACACAAAAAAAA
>JANHGN010001880.1:0-11003 GCA_024605025.1 Megaceryle maxima
TCCCCTCCCTGGCCCTGCTGCCCACGCTGCTGGGGATGCAGCCCAGGGTGCCATTGGCTGCTGGGCTGTGAGTGCACGGTGCCGGCTCGTGTCCAGCTCCTCACCCCCCAGTACCCCCAAGTTCTTGTTCGCAGGGCTGCTCTCCATCCCTTCATCCCCAGCATGGGTTGATACCGGGTTTGCCGCAACCCAGGTGCAAAACCTTGCACTTGACTGTGTTGAACCTCGTGAGGTTCACACAGGCCCACCTCTCAAGATTATCCAGGTCCCTCTGGGTGGATCCTGTCCCTCAAGCATGTCACCTGCACCACTCAGATTGGTGTCATCCTAACCCCTGTTAGCATTCCTAACCCCATCCAGACCTCAGCTACTGAGATTGTGCTGCCTCCTCCTGCCCTGTGCCGGCATGGTTTTGTCTGCTCTAGATCCAGATGTGCGTGGGCACCTGCCCATCATCACTTCTTACCCCAAGCCTGGCTAGTATTGGCTGAGATGATGTCACAGGAGAAAGCACAAAGTCTGTTGGCTTTGAAAGCTCTCAAGGCAAGCACCAGGGCTAGAGCATTCCTAGAGGGCATTCCTGGCTGCATCCCTCTGCAGAGCATAGAGGCATCTTGTCTCTGCAGGCGTCACTCTCTTGGGAGCACCTTTGTGAAGTGGCAAACTAGGGAGAACTCACCCATCGAAGGAATACTTGTTAGTGTTTGGCATGTCCATGATGTCCATGAAGCCTCTGTTCCCTGCAAGAAGCAGAGGCGGGGGTTATGGGACAGACGATCAGCAAACCATGGGGTGACACTTTATCAGTGAGGGAAACCCAGCAAATAAAAAGAGACAAGTAGCATGAGAAACATGCTGGGATGTGGCTGATAATATGGAGACGGGGGTGCTGAGAAAAGTCTCCTGACATCACTGGGTGGGATTGTTTCCGATTTACACCCCACTAACAGCCCCTGCACACCCCCTCCAGGTTCTTCATACACCTTGCAGATCCCCAATGCTGCTCACCAGTGGAGCCAGCCACGATGGCTTTCAACTTCCTTTTGTGCCTGTGAAAGAAAGACAGCAAATCAGGGAAGAAAATAAGGAAGATGCTGCTTTGAGAGGGGGTGACAGGTTTGCAATAGCCCTGCCAAAAGCCCCTGTACCTCTGATGGGGAGAGGCAATATCAGTATTAAAGCCATTGTATGTTTTGGGTCACAACAACCCTTTGCAATGCTCCAGCCTGGGGGAAGAGCGGCTGGAAACTGCCTGGTGAAAAATGGAGCTGGGGCTGTTGGTCAACAGGCAGATGAAGCTGATCCAGTGTGTGCCCAGGTAGCCAAGAAGGCCACCAGCATGCTGGCTTGGATCAGCACTACTGTGGCCAGTAGGACTAGGGCAGGGATTGTCCCCATGGACTAAGCACTGGAGAGGCTGCACCTCTAGTCCTGGGTTCAGTTTTGAGCTCCTCACTCCAAGAAGGACATTGAGCGGCTGGAGTGTGGCCAGAGAAGGGCAACAAAGCTGGGGAAGGGTCTAGAGCACAAGTCTTGTGAGGAGCGGCTGAGGGACCTGGGGCTGTTTAGCCTGGAGAAAAGTATGCTCAGGGGAGACCTTCTCACTCTTGACAACTCCCTGACAGGAGGTTGGAGCCAGGTGGGGTCGGTCTCTTCTCCCAAGGAACAAGTGACAAGACAAGAGGAAATGGCCTCAAGTTGCACCAGGGGAGGTTTAGGTTGGACATGAGGTAAAATGTCTTCCCCAGAAGGGTTGTCAAGGCCTGGCCCAGGCTGCCCAGGGCAGTGGTGGAGTCCCCATCCTTGGAGGGGTTTCAAAGCTGTGGAGATGTGGTGCTGAGGGACATGGTTTACTGGTGACCTGGCAGTGCTGGGTTAAGGGTTGAACTTGAAGGTCCGCGTTGCCTTGCCCAACTATAACGATCCTATGGTTCTGTGATATTTTCAGGGAAAAGGAGCAATTTCTGAACCCAGGCTGAGCAGAAGGTGTTGGAATGCTGATGCCCTACTTCACTTGGTGGCACTGCCATTCAGGGCTCCCCTGGCCCATGGGGACACTGTCGCTGGCAGGAAAGAGCTTGAGTGTTACTCACACTGTCCGGTAGTACCAGTTCATGAGGATGAACAGCATGGCAGCCAGGAAAAGCAGGACAGCTAGGACGATGATGGCCATCTGAGAGAGACAAGGGAGTAGTGACAACCTCTGGCATGGAGCCAGAGCTCAGCAGTGCACCCACCTGAAATTATTTGGGTGAAACATCTCTCCAGGACATGGAAAGTCATGGGGGATGGGAAGGGATATTAGCCCACCTGCAAGGAGCAACCATCTCCAGCCCCAGCTGGGCCATTACCTGCAGAGCTGAGAGGTCATCTGGGGCCCGGGCAGTGATGGCAGGCTGCACATCTAGCACATTGTAGTTCCTGAAGAGGTTCCTCAGCTGCTCCTTATTCTCATCTATCATCTGAATCACCCTAGGAAGAGAAGGGTTGCTTGGGCATCTTGATGTTAATGAGTCCTCCCTTAAGACTCAACAGGTCAAGTGATGGGTTGGGTGATGGGCCAGGTGACATACCGCTCCACATCCAGAATGCGGTTAGTCTCCTTGTTCACCACATGGATCAGCAGCTCCGTCTGTGCGAAATTCACTCGACCTTTCTTGTCAACATGGAACTGGGAAGATACAGCAAGGTCTGTAGTGCAGCAGAGGCATCTCCTCCCGGGACACCTCCTGAGGTGTGCTTGTGTGGTAATGGACCCTCATGCCTGGCATAGGGTCGATCTGGACCCCTTAGAATACATATCAGCCCAAGGTGTGTCCATCACCTTCAGTGCTCAGGGGTCTGTATGGTTTATACAGAGAAGGTATCCTCAAAGGAGACCTCCTAAGGAGCATATGGAAGGTTACGTACCCCTCAAAGAAACCTCAAAGGTGGCTGCTTACCTGCACATCATCCGTGTTGACAATGGCACCTGTGATGTTGGACAGCAGGCTGATGAACTCCTCCTCAAACTGCCTGACTTTGTCAGGGATCTCATTGATGATGATTTTGACCCGCTGGTCATCCCGCAGGATGTAAATCCCAACAATAGCCGTGTCATTGTGGCCCACCAGGTCAGAGGCCATGATTTCCACCACAAAGTAGCCAGGGTTGTAGGCCGTGAAGAGGTCAAAGGTTCGCAGGATCCCATCAAGGGTTCCTGGGGGAAGAATGGTTTCAAGTCCAGGATTACTGACCCTGGCCAGTGAGATGTCTTTGGCCACAGGGATGTCTCTGGCCATGGCCCCAAGCTCCTGTGGCATGCACGGTACACACCAATGCTGAAGATGTTGGCCACCTCCTCAGAGTCATTGGAGTGCTGCTTGATGTAGCGGATGCCCAAGATGTTGTACAGGACTAGGCTGTTGTTGCCCACATCAGCATCCACTGCGACCACTCTGATCAGCTCTGATCCCACCTTGGCATCAGTGGCAACCCCTTTGAGAGAGAGATGGGACAGGGATCTGGGGCTGGCTCTTGCTGCCCCTTCATCCATGTGGATTGTCCCTGGAGCATCTTTGGCTCCTGGTAGCTTCAGCCCCTGGCACTTCTTACCTGCTGTGTACTCCGACTTGGTGAACATGGGGGATTGGTCATTGATGTCATCCAGGAAGATCCGCACCTCCTGAAGGCTGAGGTCCCCAATGATGTCCCATGACTGAGCTCTGCCAGCCCACTGGCCCCGGGAAGGGGACCAGTTCCTCTGACTGGATGCTTTGACAATGATGGAGTAGTACGGATCCTTCTCCCGGTCCAGGTCTCTCAAGACCTGCAGCTTTCCTTCTCGGCTCAGCTGGAAGTTACTCTCCTGGTTCCCAGCTGGGTGCAGAAAGAGGTCCCCAGTCAGTCCCCTTTGGGCTCAGCATTTCTGAAACCCCACCTTGCCTGTTGACCATGGTGGAAAGGCAGCAAGATGATGGGAGTGATGGAAGCTCTTAGCAAGGGGTGTGCAAGGGGATGCAGAGCTGCCCATACCCTCCCCACTCGGCATCCACCTGCTATGAAGTAGTAGACGATGGCGTTGGAACCCTCATCTGCATCCACCGCTCCAGTGACGTTCCCCACCACGGTGCCTGGCCGCGAGTGCTCGGGGATGGAGAGTGCCTGGTACTGGGGACTATCCCTCTGCCAGAGACCCCAGGAAAAGGGAGGATTATGAGCATTGAGGTGGCTTTAAATAAAAGCTGACAAATCCTGTCATGTTCCCCACCAGTGGTGAATGGTCCATCACACATGCTTGCCAGCATCCCCATCCCTGCATCCCGTGTCCCACCCGCTCTATCCCATCTCCTTACAGGTGGCCTGAGGAAGATGGGCTCATTGTCATCGATGTCATCGAGTGCGACCTGGAGAGGCTGCATGGTCTCGTAGGCTGGCTGGCCCTGGTCACAGGCCACGATGATCAGCTGGGGATAGAGACAAAAGGGCCATCCTGGGCAAAGCCATGCAGGCCAGGAGACATCTCTGAGTCAGGGACAGAGAGGACAGCTGGGTGGTGAAGGATTTTGGGGGCATTTAACAGGGAATTGGGAGTTGGCCCACCAGGATGCAATTTCCCATCAGCACTTGATAACTACCCTGTTCCTGCTAAGATGTGACATCTTCAGGACTGTGGCTGCCATCCCCATCCCCATCACACCACTTGCATCCTGCCAGACCCTTGCTGGACCCATGGCCTTGAGGACCACCCCAGCCACCCCATGGGCGTGCTGCTGCCTGGCTCACGTTGTACACTGCCTGTTTTTCCCGGTCCAGCCGCATGGCCGTCTGGATCAGCCCGCTGACCGAGTCGATGCTGAAATACTCCCAGTCTTTGTTCCCTGCTCCAGTTTTCAGCAGGTTGTAGAGCACCGCTCCGTTGAGGCCTTCATCTTTGTCCGTGGCATAGACCTCATAGACGTTGGACCGCAGGGGGATCTCCTGCTCGCACACACACAGCTCCTCAGCCCCAGTATTGCACATGAGCCCTCTGCTCCCCCTGCCCCTCCAAACCCGCTTGTATTGGATGTCAGCAGGCTCCTGCTACCCAAAACCCAGTTTGCGTTTGGCAACATAGAACCACAACTCCCATCTGCATGGTGGCTGCTCCATGCATGTGCCACTGACTGGCTAAACCCAGCCTGATTTCCCAGAAAGGAGAAACATCTTAAATGTCAGCGTTTTGGTCCTTGTTTATAAACAGGCTCGGCACACAGTGACTGGCTGTTCCCTTATTTTGTGTGCTGCCGGGGTTTCTGTTCCCCAAAGTTGCCCCAGCAACCCCACTTGCATGTCTGGAGAGGGACTGGTGTTGAATGTTCAGCGCCATGACCCAAATCATCTTGCTACATATTAAATCAAGGTCTTGTTCCACCCCCAGCAGCGATGGAGATAGGGTATTGCCACTGGTTTACCTCCTTGATGTGCAGGATGGTGCCGTTGGGTGGGCGGATGAAGACAGGGCGGTTGTCATTGATGTCGATGACCTCGATGTGGAGCATGGTGGTCCCCCAGAGAGGGGGACGCCCCTTGTCCGTTGCAACTACGGTCAAGTTGAACCTCTCGTATGACTGCAAGCGCCGCTGGGACTTAATAAGCCCAGAGTCTTTATTGATCTTAAAGGCCTCTGGGGGTAGAAAAACCACATCTCTGGCTCAGGACACTTGGCATTGGATAAACTAGAAACCAGCTGAAGCACATCCCTTGCTGGTGGGAAAACCCTGTCCCTGGGATGGAGCAGAGCTGGCTGCCTGTAGCCAGGGGGGTAGATGGTCTCAGGGTTTTCAGAGTGTCCCTGTCCACTTCCACATCCCTACAACTGGCACTGCCAAGGTCCCTAGTCCTAGGCCACCCCTGGCTGTGTTTCATTCCTGCCCAGGCTGGGATGATGGGCAGTGATTGGAGGAGCTCACAGGTCTAAAGAAAATGAATGGTCTACCATTCACCTCTACATTTATGCTGGCTTTTGCCTGGTTCCCATCACTCCTCAGTGTTCCAGAGATGATCTATTGGATTTCAGGCACTATCACTATCCACCCACAACCCTTTTTAGCTTCTAAAGTGTGCAGTGAGTTTGCTCCAAAACACACTTGTGTACACAGGAAGTCCTGTGGGGGTCAGAGGAGAAGTCAAGTCTGGGCTGCTGGATCAAGGCAGGCAAAGTCATGATGTCCCATTCCTGGAGACATTCCAGGTGAGGTTGGTTGGGGCTCTGAGCAACCTGCTCTGGTTGCAGCTGTCCCTGCTGCCTGCAGGGGGCTTGGACTAGATGGCCTTTAGAAGTCCCTTCCCACCCAAACCAATTCTATGGCTCTATGATTCTGTGTAACATGCCGTGTCACGAGGAACTGGGACTGGTTGAGCAATACCGAAAGCCCCCATACTTTTGGTATTGCTTCCAGAAGTGTGTGAACAGCCTTGCTCCAAACCAGCTGCAGGACATGGGATGTACCCGTGTCTCCTCCAATTACTCCTCATCATAACCCTCCTCCCTGGGGAGGAGCCCTCCACCGCTGGCACCTACCTGCTCCAGGGCCCTCGATGCTGTAGGTCACCACGCCATTATCCCCTTCATCCAGGTCAGTAGCTGTCATGGTGATCACCGATGTCCCCGCTGGCTCATTCTCATAGACACTGGTGCTGAACTGGCTCTTGCTGAACTGGGGCCTGTAGTCATTGATGTCCAGGACTGTGATCAGCACCTTCAACAAAGCACAGCTGGCTGGGTGATGTGAAGCTGGAGATGACTGGGCAGCCCCTGGGGGCCGTAGCCCTGCCATGACCTACGGCTCCACTGTTGGAGTGCAGTGCCCTTCCTGCTATTCGTTTAGTTGAATTCCTGCCTCCAACAATGGGGGCCACCATGTCCGGGCCACCCATTCATGCCAGAGCACTTGCAGACAATAGTGTCGCACTCCCCTGCCTCTCCTTCTCCGTCCCCTCCTGCCGACATACTGTCCAGTGGCACAAAGTCCCCTCCACCATCCACCCCACAGCCCCTGGGATGATCTGCTTTTCCTTCTGCCCAACTCCTCCCCAGCCACCAGCAAGCTTGCTGGGGAGGAAAGCCTGAGGTTTAACCCCTTCTTGCTGGTGACTGCTGTGCGACAGGTGGTGTCAGGAGGGCCCTACCTGTACTGAGTTCTCCCGACGATTACTAGCGACATCCCCAGGGTTGTCCCTGGCCACGGCCGTCAGTGTGTAGTGATCCTTCTTCTCCCGGTCAAGGGCTGACAGGATGTAGATGTCACCCTGCAGCACACAGAGACCTTCAGGTGGACCTTATCTGGCAGAGCTGGTACTCAAGAAGGGGCAGAAGGTGAAGTGTGGGAGCAAGGCACATGGTGGGACCATCTCAGCCTCCTCTCCCTTTCCCCTTCTGTTCCAGCTTCAGTTGGCTCCTTACCGTGTTGGGATTTATCCCAAACTTGCCCTCTCCATCCCCGAGGCTGTACTGGATGAGAGCAAAACGCCCGGAGTCTGCATCTGTGGCTTTGACCTTCAGGATGACTGTACCCAAAGGCACATCCTCAAAGACAGCTTTCTACAAGCAAAGGGAGCAACAGGAACAGTTGTTTCATCACCTGCTGTTTCAGCAGGCAGTAACAAAGGGTGTAGGGTGGCATCCAGGGGTGGGCCCAGCTCGACTCAGAACAAGATGTTTGTACAGAGTACATTGGTGGGTTGACCATCTTCTTCATGTGGTTCAGAAACAGAGAGGGAAGAGAAGGAGGCCCTAGAGAACCCTCAGCTATGTGCCCATCCTCACCAGGCAGGCATGGCCCAGCACCACTCAGACCTGGATGCAGGAGCTCAGCTCACCTGGTAGGATGGTTGGCTGAACACGGGATTGTTGTCATTGATGTCCACTATCTGGAGGTACACAGGGATCTCAGCAGATCTGCGGGGAGAGCCATTGTCGGAAGCTCGAATGGTGAAGTTCAGCCACTGCACCTCCTCGTAGTCCACTGTCCTGTTGGCCACGACCTTCCCTAGAGGATGGCAGACCCTGAAATGAAAAACCTGTCCCAGGCCACCAATCTGCCCCAGGACTCTCACCTCCCCACCCCAGGCCACCGACCTGCTGACTGGTCTTCAAGACAGGCATAGCCTTCTGGGGAGAGGTTCATCAGCTCATAGGTGATCTGCCCATTGGCACCTTTGTCTGGGTCCACCGCTGAGATGGATATGAGTGTGGTGCCCTGTGTGGCTCCCTCCAGGATCCTCTCAGTGAAATAGGTGACCCCAAAAGGACGGAAGCGGGGTGTGTTGTCATTGACATCCAAGACGTTGACTGTCAGTTTGGCTGTGGCCATGGTGGAGACCACAGGGGAAGGAAGAATGAGAGAAAGGAGGGGGTGTAAAGATATGATCATAAAACTCCAGGAAAGCCAACTAAATGCCACAAAAATTGTCAATAGGCAGCAAAACTGCTATGCCCTGAGCTGGCTGCAGGACAGTCTCATCTACTTCAGACCTAGTCTGTGCCTTCTCATACACAGGCCTGGATTAACCAGGGGAGGGGTGGCAAGACATAATGGGAATGGAAAGGAAGACACAGGTGTCTCCCATGGTATGGTTATGGGCATGTGGTTCTCTCCACCCCTGCACAGGCATGGGATGTCCCAGCCATTTGCTAAAGGAGGGCGCAGAGGAAGACACAAACTTGATGAGAGCTTGTTCAGGACTACTCCTGATGGAAATGTTGCTGGTCAGGATGGAGAAGGAGGTGGGAGAGCTGCTGGATGCCCAGAAGCTGTGCTGGTAGCTGGGAAAGGCTGTGACAGTCCCCAGCAGCTGCTGGCCCTGGCCCCGCACTCCCTGGATGGAACCCACCCTTACCGTTGGGCACGCTGACTGAGTGGTCGATGACTTCGCTGGCATTGTCGTGGACGGAGATGGTGACTTCGTAGGTGGCCACCAGTTCCCGGTTGAGGGGAGTTTTGATCTTCACAGCCCCTGGGAACCCCAAAAAGATGGGGGTCACAGGCTGTGCCTGCACTGGCCCTCCCCCCTTACCGAGGACCCTTGTCAGACTGGTCTGCTCCAGCCATTGCTGCACCCTCCTCTGCATTCTCCTCAAAGGCCAAACAGGGAAAATACTCAATAGCTAGAGGAGGAAGAGACAACTTCTTGCCCCGGCTCTCCATCTCCTGTCTTCCTGCATGCTCCACTCTGCCCGGCTAACAGGTTCTCACTTGAGGTAAGGGTTTGGGTTATGTGGATGAGAGGGGTTTGGGAGCAACTGTTGCTGGTCTCCTGCATGACCCTGTCCACCCTAACTCAACATCTGGGCATCTTTAAGAGTCTTGTCCTGTATCCTATCAAACAAGGGTTTTTTTCTTTCCCAGATCAGCTCTGTGCCTCCAAAACAGACATGGGGAGCTCCTGGCCCACCTTACCTGAAAGCAGAGACCACCGCCTACCCCAGAGTCCCCTCCCTGCTCCCTCAATTGAGGGTGCCTGCATCTGGTCTGCCAAGGCTGAGCAGCCCCTGCCTGCAGCAGGGCCACCTATGATGGAGATGGGTGAGATGGAGGGAGGCAATGGATGGTGCAGAGAGAGAAATGAACACAGACAGAGACAAACCTGGCAGGCCGGAGAGGAAAGAAAAGTGTTAGTTAAGTTAGTTGGCTGAGGCAGAAAGGACAGGGAAGGGTGAGATGGGACAGCTGCAGGAGGAGAATGGGGAGGCAGGAGGGGAGCATCATCTCCCTGTGTCTCAGACACCTACCTCCAGGCAGAGAAGAAGAAGAAGCAGAAGAGAGTAGAGGGGTCCACGCTGCCTGCGCAGCCCTTCCCACTCTCCTACCTGTCCTAAAATCCACCACAAATGCTCCCTGTTGGTTGGGCACCAGCGCATCTGTGTCATCGCGGGCCACGATCTCCAGGAGGTAGTACTCCAAGCGAGGGTGGAGGTCCCTGTCAATGGCAGTCACTTCAGCCACCACGGTGCCGGGGACAGCTGACTCAGGGATGCTGACCGTCTGGATGGGGTTGATGAACTCTGGCCGGCAATCATTGACATCATCGATAAAGAGGCTGACGGTGGCGGTGCCTGAGAGCGCAGGTGTGCCCTGGTCCACGGCCACCACCGTCAGCCAGTAGGCATCCCGCTCCTCCCGGTCGATGCTGAGGTTGGCCACATGGATCACCCCTGTGGTGGCATCTATCAGGAACTTGTCCTGGCCACCACCCTCAATCCTGTAATCCAGCTGTTGGTTGAGGCCACTGTCGGCATCTGTGGCTGTCACCTGGAGGATGGAGAAGCCTGGAAAGGGGGGATACAGTCCTCTCAAGTGAGGGTTGGAGGCCAGCAGCAACCAGCCTCTGGTCCTAAGGCAAATACCGTCAAGAAGTGTGGGCAGCCTCAGCTACCAGATTTTCCCTTCAATCCCATCCTGGCCAGCCTTGACAATGGGAGCTGGATCTTCACAGTCCCAGGGAGACACCCAGATGTCCTCACTGCCCACCCTCCAATCCAGTCCCAGATCCCTCCTGACCTGGGGGGCTGTTTTCCTGCAGCCGTGCTGTGATGGATGCTGGCTGGAAGATGGGGTGGTTGTCATTGTCATCCAGGATGATCACTGCCAGGCTGGCGGTGCTGTTCAGCCCCCCTATGTCACGAGCCACCAATGTGAACTCCAGGTGAGGGTCCAGCAAAGCCTCTCGGTCTATCATGCTGCCAGGCTTCACTGAGATGACACCTGGAGAAGGGGAAAAGCCCAGTAACAGACCCCATGACTGCCTAGTGGCCCTGGGCTGGGAACAGGGACCTGCTGAGCCACCCCACCTGTCCTGTTGTTGATAACAAAGAAGTCCAGGGATGAATCCTGGAGCTGGTAGGTCACCACAGCATTGCTGCCCTGGTCACTGTCCAGAGCTAGGATGGGTCCATTGAGCATCGTGACCAGAGTCCCTGAATGGGATGATAAGGGTTAGGGAGGGTGGCAGCCCCCTGCAGAGCCCTTCGAACCCCCCCCGTC
>JANHGN010001880.1:11103-29272 GCA_024605025.1 Megaceryle maxima
CCCCCCACTGGTGACGCATGAGGGACAGCAATGAATGGATGGAGGAGGTGACAGAGTGGGGCCTCGTGAGGCACGAGGCAGTGGGAAGGTGGCTGCTGCAGCCTTGTAGACCGACTCGCGAGGCCTGGGTGAGGCGGTGGGTCGTCCGGCTAAAAACAAACAGACAGACACATCCGTCAGATAGGTGCACCAGCACCCTGCCTCCAAGGGCAGCACCTAGAGGCACCCAAACCCTTCACCTGGGATGTCCCTTCATGGCGGGACAGGGAGGTACCTGAGGTCTTGGATCAGGGAGCGATTTAAATGGCAGGAAGGCAAAAAAACCAAACCCTAGAAGAATTATTTCTATCTCTTTGTCCGGGAAGTGTCTATCCAGACAAGCTGAACAGTTTTGTCTCCAGCTCCTGGAGCGAGATGGCCCCATCCCCTGCAGGGATGTTAGGCAGGTTGGTGCTCTCAAGTCTGTCCCCAAGGCTTGGCTCATACTGTGGATACCTCTCGCTATCTGCAGCTGAGCAAATCTTAAACAGGGCTGATTTCTTGCAGGGTCGTGGCTGACCTGTGCCAGGAAGGGTTTCTACTGGCAGCATGAACCAAAGCTATGGTCTTCTTGAGGCTGACCTGCCCAGGTGGTTGGCAGGAGCCCCAAAGACTCAATCCCACTGACCTGCAGCCTTCCCCTGCTCGGTGTCGCGTTTCCTCCACAGGGGCCAGGAAACACCTCCCCTTGCCCGGCCCCAAAGGCAGTCTCCAGGACCCATGTAAGGGAGTCAAGAGAGACCTACCTGGGGGTGAGTTCTCCATCACCTCAGCCAGGTAGGAGCTCTGGGTGAAGAGGGGGTGGTTGTCATTCTCATCTGCTATGGAAATGACCAGCAGGTCAAAATCCTAAAGGAAATGGGGACAAGAGGGTGATGACCGCAACATCCTTTCCTTGAGCTCACCTCCCACCTCTCCCACCTCCAGCTTAGTGCTGGTCAAAGCTGGAGCCCTATGCAACCATGATGCTTTGCTTCCTGGACCATTCTGGAGGGTCTGCAGGGACCCTCACCCCAGGAATGAGCATCCCTTCCCAGAGTGGTGTGGGACATCTTGGCAGGGCCAAAGGATGTTCTAGTGTCATTGCGGTTGTCCAGCTCTCCAGCCCAACTTTGTCCTGCTTCCCATGATATCTACTGCTGTTGCATGGAGTCAACATGCAACAGCTGGACTTGAGCTAAATCCTACTGATCCTGTTCTCTGCCGGGGAGGAGGCTGCAGCCCCCTCCTTTTGGCCCCTAGATGATTTTGGAAGATGAGGCTGCCACTGGAACTGCTGTGGGTAAATGCACCACCTGGTTTTGGCCGTAGTAGGTAACCCTTCTCCCACTCGCCCTACTGCCTACGTTGCTGGAGGCCCCAGCAGTGTCTGTAATTACCCGCCTGGCATTGCGTATGTTCTCGGGGTTGTCCTTCACCGTGATGGTCAGCCTGTACTCAGCCACCCGCTCCCTGTCCAGCGGGCGGTTCACATAGATGATGCCGCTCTACCGAGATAAAAGGGAGGGAATAGTTACAAGGGATGTGAGAAGCTCCTCCCCTGGGGCACCTCCTGCCAGGGCAAGGATGCCAGGCAGCACTCATGGGTGCCCAGGGAAGGCTCTGGGGCCAGCGGTGCCCACCCTCCGCGTCCTGGCATCCCACCTCCCCAGGGACATACAGTGCTGTTGATGTAGAAGGCATTCTCTGGGTTGCCCGCTGTTATGTCAAAAGTCAGGAGGGCGTTTGGCCCCTTGTCTGCATCCTGGGCAAGGACGCGGGTGACAAAGCTGGAGATGGGGGCGTTCTCACTGAGGGTGAGGTTCATAGGGAGGTTGAGGAGCACGGGGTCATTGTCATTGATGTCCAGCACGCGGATGCCCACCAGGATCTGCCAGGGAGAAAAATGGTGTGGGCATGTGGCAACCATTTCCATCCCTCCCATCCTTGTTTGGCCCTCTTGGGTGAGGGGTGGGCTTCCCCAGTCAGCCCACTATGGTCTGGAGAAGGATAGCCCCAGGGACAAGGGGAAGGAGGATGAGGAGAAGAGAGAGAAGGCAGATACATGAGGATGGGGGATGGCACCTTGCAGCCCCTGATACCACCTGAGGGTCTCACCGTGGAGCTGAGGGGGGGTTCCCCCCGGTCCTGCGCAGCGATGGTGAGGTTGTAGAAGGGGATGTTCTCGCGGTCCAGCTCAGCATCCTTCCGCACCCTCAGCTCCCCTTCCACTGGGGAGATCACAAACTCCCCTGCCAGAGACAGGGGGGCCTTGGCTCACACAGTGCCACCATGTATGACCCCTCTCCCCAGGGGAATGGCTTGTTTTGGAACCGGGGGATGGGCAACTTGATGGGCTTTCGGACAAAACCATGCCCTGCTACTGCAGATATGGGAGGTCTGGGGCAACTAGGGACTGGATGCACCCTGATGTACCATCAGGAGCAGGGAATGGATTGGATGGACAAACAAGTGGTGCCCATGCCCCTTGTCTGGGTCTTTCTGAAGATGCCAACAGACCTCCAAGGACCTGCCCATGCCCCATGATGGGCAGAGCAGGGTGGGTGATGCAGCACTGACCCTGCCTCTGCTGAATTGAGGGGCTGCATCCTGGTCGTTCTGGAAAAGCTTTGCTATGGGATCAGCTAGGAAATGTGACTGGGCTCTGCCATCCAGATACCCCGGGATAAAGTCACCACCCACTGACAGGGGAACAGCCCTATGTCCCTGGGTTTACGGATGCCCACAGCACCCCTGCGACCCCCTCCAGGGTGCTGGTGGGGTTGGAGCTACAGCTTCACCAAGGATTGCATAGCAACTTATTTCCAAATGTCCTGCAAACCCCAGGGGCGTGAGGGGATGGGGCCGTGTGCTTGCAGCTCTTGGTTTCCCTTTCTGCAGTCTACAGTCTGTTGTTGTGGGTTATTTACTTATTATTTTTTCTGTGTGTGTGTTTTTGTTGTTGTTTTTTTTTTTGATTGGATTTTTTTTGGTTTGTTGGATTTTTTTTGTTTGTTTTGCTTTATTTTCCCCTTCTATTGTTTAGCAGATTTCCCCCCTCCCTTGCACAAGTCCCGGCTGCCCCCTGGCCGGCAACAAACAGGTTAAGTTTCCTGTTGCTCAAAACAGGATTTCCTGGTGTCAAAAGGCTGAATTCGCAGAAGTGAGATGGGCGGGAGGATGGCTTTTCTGAAACACTTCCGCCCCTTGCTCCCCCCAAGCCAGGTTCCTTCTATAGGGCAGACAGAATAAATCACAGAATGGTTTGGGTTGGGAGGGACCTTTCAAAGCCATCTGGCCCAACCCCCCTGCAGGGAGCAGGGACAGCTGCAACCAGAGCAGGTTGCTCAGAGTCCCAACCAACCTCATATGGAATGGTTCCAGGGATGGGGCATCGACCACCTCTCTGGGCAACCTGGGCCAGGGTCTCACTACACGCAGGATAAAAAATTTCGCCCTTTTATCTAGTTTAACTCTACCTCTACCCCTGGGGTGATGCCCTCAAGTCCCTGCTCACCAAGGGGGTCCCCCGCGATGATGCTGTACTCCACTTGCCCGCTGGGTCCTGAGTCACCATCATGGGCCAAGAAGGTCCAGACACGTGGGCCAGGCTGCCCTTCCGTGACATCAAAGGGACCCTCATAGGGCTGTGGGAAGGTGGGACGGTTGTCATTGATATCATTGAGGTTCACCAGCACCTGTGGTCAGGGCAAGAAAGTAGAGGGCAGTGAGAGGAGGAAGGGGAGACCAGCCTGCTGTCTGTGAGCATGGGAAGCCATGAATGGGTGACACTGCAAAATACCTCCCGTATTTCTGGCTTTGCTGGGTTCACCAAACATCCAGCTCACAGTTCAGAGCCTCAAACTCAGTTATTCCTGATTGTGCCCATCCTACAACAACACTATGAAACTGCAGCTGCACACGGGTGGGGCCCCTTTCAACCTCTGGGCCATACACCTGGATGGAGATATCAATGCAAAAGCCAAGTGTTCTCCACATTCACATCCTGAAACCCAAGCTGGACAGACAAAAGACACAAGGCGTGAATTTGACCAACAAAGCCACCAGTCTGGAGAGATCTGATCTCTGCAGCCAGCTGCATGCTTGCTCAATCCTTTTTGTCCACCAAGGGCTTCATTCCTAATGCTGAGTAAACTTGAAAAAATTTGCAGCTTGCGTCCTGCTTCCAGCACAAAACACCACCAAAGCTGCTGGCACGTTTCCCCTCTTAGCATCCCTTCCTATGACACATGTAGCGGGCTAGAAATCAGTCCTACAGATCTCGAGAGGGGAAAGCATTGGTAATTTTAGAAGAGTAGACCATGGGGCTACTGGCAAAGCTGGGGATGCCTCGGTGGTACAGGTGGTTACAAGGAAGATATGGAAAATGAGAAGCTCTCTGACCTCCTGTGTTAAAGGACAGCAAAATCCATCTAAGGGACATTTGGTAGCAGCTAAATCTAATCTTTACAGAGAAGACAAATGGAGCCTTGGCCCCGTTTCCTAGCAGTGGAGAAAACAAACACTGGCATGCCTTATCAGGGTGATGGATTTCCTATCACTCGGGATCTTAATCACGGAACCTCCTCCTAAAAGCTGTTTTTTCATACAGTGCTGGCACAGACTCCCGGTGCCGGGTAGGGACGGTGTTTCCTACCCCTTCTAGCTTTGGGACTTGGTGCTGAAGGAGTTTCCAAGTTCATGTCTCTGCTTGGGCCAAGAGCGAGGAAAGCTCTGCCTTTGCAGGCAGCATGCCTGCAGCTGCTGCCGTCCCTGCCAACAGTTAAACCCCAGGTCTTGAGGTTTCTGCTGCAGTTTTCCTGAGCCAGGAAGGCACCCCCAGCAGTATCAGATCCATACATCTGCAGGCTTCTCATCTGCCCAAGCATGGAGCACAGCACTGCCAGGCTTACAGGGACATATTTTGGTCATGGACATCTCCCTCCCTGGTATCTCCCCTTCAGTTTCTCTATTTTGTCTTTGTATACAAGAACTTATCTCCTTCTGGGGGACTACAAAATGTTTGTCTTGATATCTGGGTGAGATGCAATGGTTCATGGCAGCAGGCTAAGGCAGAAGAGCTAACTGATCTCTTCCACTTGCAGATCCCAAAATCAATCAGGGCATGGACAATGTCTGCTGTGCAACCCATCAAATTTTTGTTTTGGGCACAAAAATAATCAGAGTATTCAATTCCTGCAAAACATTCACTTCAGAGCTGCTTATCTGCCTTCCTCACACTTTGAGCAGTGTAATAAGGTCAGGTCACTACGGTTTAGGAGAAATGAAAGATCTACAGAGAGAAGCAACAAAAATGACTAGAGGCTTTAAATAACCTCCATACAAAGAATGAAAAAGGAATTTTAAAAGCAGATAAATGATCTGAGAAGATAAAGATGAAGCAGAAATTAATGCTTTAGCAGTGCTTCACTATCTACTGTCCCTTCAGGCAAGAAGAAACAAGGGGACCTCTAAAGTCAATATAATGCAACTTAAGAGCTATTCTGGAGATTTCTTTGTTTGCGCCTTAGCAGGACCAAATAATTGGGCTAATTAACCCATGAGCATCTCTTGCCCACGTCCCTCTTTTGTAACTCCCATGAGCGAGTGGGGAGACAGCAACTGGGCACACCAGCCACGGCTGGGAAAAAGTGACTGGTGACCACTAGGATGTGAAACTGCTGGAGCAAGGGGGAATTCCTTGACCCAAAAGAAGCTGTGGTGTTGCAACCCCTCTGGCAGTACCGTGGCAGTCGATGTCAGCCGGCGTGAGACGATGGGACACTGGTCAATGGCGGTGATAATTAAGGTGTAGCGCCCATGGCTGATCTCATAGTCCAGCTCCTTCACCGTGCTGATCTGTCCCTGCAAAGCGAGGGGAAAACAGCTGGGAGTGAAGGGAGAGGGATGGGGACATGTCTGGGTTTGGGCTGGCATCCTTACTGACCGTGGTGCTGTCGATGTGGAAGGTACCCAAGATGTTGCCTTCAGTGATGGCATATGCAACTGTGCCATTGAGTCCCTCATCCTCGTCCAGGGCCTGCACGGTGACGAGGGTGGCGTTGAGCGTGGCAGGACCTTCATCGAGGGTGACCTCATACAGGTGCTGCCGGAAAGTGGGAGCATTGTCGTTCTCGTCCAGGATGGTGACGTACACTGTGGTGGTGGCCTGTGCAACATGGGAACAGCATGTTAAGCACCATAGAGGGATCATCTCCGTGAGCCCTGGAGCTGGCTGGGGAAGGCTGGACCTGGCTCAAACCTGCCAAGAGATACAAATGGGATGTAGGGCTCAAAATGAAATGAGCTGTGACTGCAGACGCATCTGCAGTACAGAGATAAACATACAGAGATGAAATCACACCCCTGTTCCCAGGCAAAGCATGTCTTTGCAAAGTCCTTCTCCTTTTCACACAGTTTTTACCATTGCTGGCAACACTGGCAAGCAGCCTGTGGTAGAAGCAAAGCCAGAGGCTGACCCCCATTGTGCTTTGTTGCCTTTGGAGGAGGCATGTGTGAGTCCTCAGCTGCCACTGGGGACACCTTGGTTGTTATTACTGAAGGTGGCAATGTGGTAGGATGGAAAATATTTGGAGATGCTGCTGCTATGGCTCAGGGAAAGAACAAAAATGAGCATCTTGGACAACCAGACTGACGTCCTGTGGGTCCTATACCTGTTGAGCACAATTTGACCACAGATCAAATTCACCCTGTCCTGCCCTTCTTCCAGTTGTATCTGACCCTGTACAGGTACCTGGATGTCCTTACTAAAGGCTGTCCTCTGGGCATGTCACCATGGGGGCAAACCCGGAGACGGAGAGGTGGCAAGAGCATGCCACCCTGACTAAAGGTTCAGCTCTGAGATGGGGTCTTGGGACAAGAAACCATTTTCTTGGAGCCTCTGGACTTTGTGCCTATACCCTCCCCAGCAACAAAATTCTTCTGGCCAGACAAGGGTTACATTTTCGATGAGAGCATCACAGACACCTTTGCTGCAAAAACCACAAAGCCACCCAGTAATAAGCTGCTTTTCACTGCATGCTGCAAATTCAGAGCAGGTTATCAGCAAAGTTTCCTGTGGTTTGCAAACCTTCACGTGTCCCTAGGCTCCACTTTCCAGGGAATGATGGTGTTCCCTGGATGTGCCAGGGGATGACTGTGAAGTGAAGGGACCCTCAACTGCAACTGGAGATTTTGTTAATGCCTTTTGAATTCAAATTCAGCTCTGGGAGGAGTTACATGAGTCTGCCCGCAGTGCTGCTTTGCTAGTTGAGGGCAGAGGAAAATCATCCCTGTGTGTCAATGGGATGCTTTCCTCCCCCTTTTTTGGGGGAAAGCTCCATTCCATTTCCTGAGCTGGCATCATTTTGAGTTACCCTTCATCCCAGGAGGGTGTCTGCCCACCTGATCCTCACAAACACAGGAAAAAAATTTTTACAAGCAAGTATGCTTTAATCAAGCAAGGGATTAATCTCAGCAGACCGGCTCCTGCTGGCCAAGGGATGGGGACCAGCACCCAGCCCCTCACGGCTCAGCACCCACATCCCTAGCATGGTAAGTATCTTCCTGCACACCCCAAAAACGCATGCAGGGGGACCAGCTTGCTCTAAGACATCCCTTACAATGCTAAAGGGGAAAAAACCCCAGTAGATACACCCACTGCTGCCCAAATGGGTGGGGACCAAAGCGTCACCCACCCGCGGGGTGCTGGGTTGGGGTGCTGCCACTGCCCCCCCTCCTCCCCCCCTGCAGCTCCCTGCAGCGTCTCACCTCCTGGGGGTGCTCGCAGTTCTCTCCATCGCTGTGTGTAATATCTCAATGAAATTTCCTGTGTGTGCAAAGTCCAGCTGCTGCTGCTTTGAGGGGCTGCTCAGAGCGTGCGGGTGGCTCCGCTGAGGCGAGCTCCCCTTTGCTCGCCCCAGACACCATGGAGGCCACGTACCCCCGGTCTAGGCTGCTCCTGGCTGCACTCTGCCTGCTTGCTTCCCACGGTAAGCTCCAGCATGCTTTCCTTGCCTTCCCACCCTGAGAAACATGCCTCGGGCTCACCCAGCAGGGGCTGTGCCCCAAATTTGGGTCACCTGGGGAGTTATTTACTTTCTCACCCTGTGATTTTGGATGAGGGGGGTGGAAATCCAGCCAGCGTTCCATGTGATGCTGGTTGCGATGGTGGGAAGGGGCCATGGGGGAGCTGCTGTTTTAAAACTCTGGGATTGTTTTGTTTGTTGTTTTTTTTTCTTTTCCGTCTTCCTTTCCTTTGATCTAACATCCGTGGAAGGAAAGCGGCCACCCCTTGTCCCTGTCAGCCCCCCGCTGGGGATCCCAAGCTGGAAAAGCCACCCTGTTCCTGCACAGCACTTTGCCCTGGCACTGTGGGGGTCCCTGGCCACGCTGTGGTGAAAGGAGCCTTCCGTCAGCCCTGGGCGAGTGAAGAGAAGGGGTTTGTGTGAGCAGGGCGGGGGTGTCCTCTCTAAAGATTCTCTGCTTAGCTGAAATTGCTGGGATGTGCTGGGCAGCTTCTCGGGGTGCACAGCTGGCTGGGCCAGGACCGCTGTGTGCAGCCACTGAGTTTCCCTTCCCCTGAGTGTGCACTTCCCAGTGCTGGAAGCTCACCGGCATGACGGGGGGATGCTCCGGGGGGGTGCTTCACGCCTGACCCCACACTAGCCCTGGCAGGCAGTGTTTATGTACCGGGGCTCGGGAGCCAGGCAGTGAAACAGGGGTGGTGGCAATTAGAACCACAGCTCATCTGTGGATGAAGGGTCAGAGAATGAAACTGGAAAGGACCGTGGTCCCTCCGTGCCCTGTGCAGGCAGAGGATGAGCATCCTATTGAGTTTGGCTTCTCCCTCCATCCTGGGATGACAAAGTGACTGCCTACAGGATTTCTGCCGGCACATCCCCAGGAAGAAATGATGTCCCACTGCAATGGGACAGGGGGTCCCTTCCCTCTCCTCTGGGACAGCAAGGCTGGTGTGGACTGAAGCAGGCTTTTCTTCTCACCTGAGTCTCTCGACATCAGGAAGTGATTTCCAGCATCTCTGTGGGGCTTTGGATTACTTCATTTACACATATGAGGTGCTGTGATGGAACATCAGGTCTTCTGCAATGCAACAAGTTTGGATACTGATGTTCAACGTGAGCCTGGTGCCAGAGGAACTGAGCTTTGTGCAACCACATGCCTGCCAAAGCTTTCTGAACCCCCAGCTAATTTTAGCAGGGTTCAATGGAGAAGTAGAGCCCTTGGAGAGATCCAGCTACTCTGAGGGTTGGTGACGCTGGCAGTTAGGTGGATGGGGAAGCGGCTCCTCTCCACCCAATGGCTGGCAGCTGAGCTGAGCTTTCCAAAGTCGCATCCCAAGAGCAAATTCAGCATAGTGGCCCTGTTCCTGAGCCAGGGCTGTGCTGGAAGAGGAGCAAGGCAGGACTCTTGGGCAGGCGCAGTAGCTTTGGGCTGCACTCCCCATGGCATGGATGATGGGTACCCAGGGACTGTCCCAGATGCTGAAAAGCCATTTGACTCCTCCGGGTGCAGGCCGTGAGTGCTGTTAACATGGTTATCTTCAGTAAGTTTTTTTCCTCTCCTTTTTCTTTCCCACTGTAAGTACTTGTGCTGAGATATGTATGGCCCTGCACATCTCACCTGGCTGGTAACTCTGAAGCATAATGATAACACATGGGGCTTGCAGCAATTTCATGTGAAGCTGTTACAAAAGCTCCTAGAAGAGGAATTAAAGCCAGGTTCCTCTCTCTGGCACTGAGCAGGTGCTCTCTCTCTGTCAGCCTCTCCAATGGCTGCAGCCCCCCTTGCCAGATTTCCCTTGGGTGGAAAGAGGTGGCAAGATGTGGAAATTACTTCTTTTAACTCCCAGGAGTGTAAATCAAATACCTGCTTGCCAGAGTGGGGAGCCAAAGTTAGGAGAAGCAGTCAGGAGAGGCTTTTGGCCACTTACCCAGAATTTGGCATCAAATCTTGTTCTATTTAAGCTCTTAGTTGGCAAAGCAACACAAGCTCCTTGATGTCAGTACTATTTTGCATTTTGTTTTCTCAGAAAGGCGAGTTCCCAGGTTTTAAAATAGGTGTTGGTGCCAGCACTGGGGATGTACCAATGCTGGGGACTCTGTGCCACACCAGTGCATAGCTGTGGGTCGGAGCTGAAAATACTGAGGTGCCAAAAAAGAAGAGGGGCACTTTTGGCACCTGCTTGAGACCTCCTCTGTCTTTAACAGATGGTGACAAGACAACAGCTCTCGGCTTGGACCTTGACAGGTCCAGGAGATGTACAGAGATGGGCATCTGGCTTTATTTTGGCATTTGCCAGCAGTGCTGACTTCAAAGGGAACTGTGTGACTGGGATGGGATGGAGCCAGACCTGGGGTCTGAGCATGGAAGAAGCCCACAGTGCCCAGGGGGGGATTAAAATCCATGAGCTTTAGTGTAGACACTGACAGAGACATTTTCTCTGCACACCATCTGGCATCTAGCATGGCTTTAAAGTTTTTTTGCAACCTGGGGGGGAACAACAACCTCCCAGGTGCTGCTATGGGGCACATCATCCCTTTCCAGCTCTCCTCCACAGCTGTTTTCTCAAACACTCGATGGTTTTGGGAAGCCTTCCCCTGCTTGGGAGAAAGAAGGGAAGTCGGTAATGACGAAGGCTTCCCACACGTGGTCACCTCTGCTCCTCCCCACAGCTGTCGAAAGCGTGGGCTGTGTTGACTTTCCATCCAGACGGTTCCCATCAAGCCCCAGAGGTGGAGGCTGGATGGTTTAGTAAGGCAGAGCTTTGCAAACTGTGTGGGGATGAGTGAGATGGCCCCGTTTATTCGAGGGGGTGGATGTATGTGTAAAACAAAGACTAACACAGATACTTTTGCAAGGTGTTGGAAGTGCAGCTTCCTCCAATAGAGACCTGGCTTCCCTTCCCCTGGCTCCTGGGGGACCCCCAATGTGAATGGGGCACTTCCTGTTGCAGCAGGTATGGAGAAACACATCTGAGGTGCCTTTTGTGCTTAGAGTGCTGGCAAGGAGGTGGGGGACCTGCTCTGATGTGTGCCAAACATCAGCCAGCCCAGCCAAGCATCCTGACCCCAGCAACATCTGAGGAAGAACAGAAGCTGGGGCTTGAAAACAAGTCCAAACAAGGCAGCGTTGAGCTCAGGCTGTGCAAACCTCTGCCCCAGACCAGCCCCAGGAATGTGCTGCTGCATGTGCTGTGGGGAGCAGGCTGAGGTACCTGCAGGAAGCTGGAGAATAAGCTGCCTGGTGGAAAAGGACCTGAGGATGTCAGTTGACAGGCAGCTAAATATGAGCCAGTTTACGCCCAGGTGGCCAAGAAGACCACCAGCATGCTGGCTTGGATCAGCACTACTGTGGCCAGCAGGACTAGGGCAGGGATTGTCCCCATGGACTAAGCACTGGAGAGGCTGCACCTCAAGTCCTGGGTTCAGTTTTGAGCCCTCACTCCAAGAAGGACATTGAGAGGCTGGAGTGCGGCCAGAGAAGGGCAACAAAGCTGGGGAAGGGTCTAGAGCACAAGTCTTGTGAGAAGCAGCTGAGGGACCTAGGGCTGTTCAGCCTGGAGAAAGGGAGGCTCAGGAGAGACCTTCTCACTCTCCACAACTCCCTGAAAGGAGGTTGGAGCCAGGTGGGGTTGGTCTCTTCTCCCAAGGAACAAGTGACAGGGCAAGAGGAAATGGCCTCAAGTTGTGCCAGGGGAGGTTTAGGTTGGACATCAGAAAGAAATTCTTCCCTGCAAGGGTTGTCAAGGCCTGGCCCAGGCTGCCCAGGTGGAGTGCTCATCCCTGGAGGGGTTTCAAAGCTGTGTAGATGTGGTGCTGAGGGACATGGTTTAGTGGTGACCTGGCAGTGCTGGACTTGATGATCTGAAAGGTCTCTTCCAAGCAAAATGATTCAATGATTCTATTATTAACCAGAGCAGTTTGGCAAAGGTCTCACCACCCTGGCTCTGCAGGACTCCTCAGCACTGTCTGCTGCTGACCTGGGGGGTCCGATGGGGCAGAACCCTCCCCAACCTGCCACGTCCCTGCAAAGCACCCTCAGGCAGGCTGCTGGGTCTCAGGCTGTCCTTACACTGTCATCCTAACAGCCATAAATAACCACGAAGGGTGGAAGGCCCGGGGGACATTTTCAGTTTCGCTCTCTGAAGCGGAGCTTGGTGCCGGGGTGGTGCTGCAGTGACCCTGCCTGGAGGAGGATGCTCTCGGTGCAGCTGGGCGATGGGGAAGGATCCTCTCGCCTGCCTGGATGGCTGAGCACACCCGTCTGTGATTTCTGCCTGCTCGATATAGCAAGTGAAAAACCTCAAAGCGAAACGGTGGCGGAGCTAATGGCACAACAGGATGTTACCAAAATAAAAGAATACCTTGCCCTCGTATCATCTTCTCTGTTACGAACAGAGCCCCTGGGAACCTCTTTTTCTCAATAATTTAAATAAAATGGACCCAGAATCTGCTTTTTCTTCAGCTTTCTAAAGTGATGTTTGCACTTTTGCAAGCACCAAGGGGCGTCGGGGCCAGAGTGCCAAAACCTCGCCCATCTTTCCTCTTTTCTCTCGCCTCATGCACAGCTCCCCTTACCCACCAGTACCCTCCGCCGGCATGCTGGGATGGGACCAGTAATGGCACGGTACACCTCTCGCTTATTCCTGCGCCTCTTGCCAGGCCTCCCAACCACATTTCACAGCCGGCAGCAGCCAGGGATTGCTTTCTGAAAATTGTTTTCATTTTCAAGCAGCTCCTCACAGTCGGTATCGGCCAGTTCCCCCTTCTCCTCCCCTGGGGCTGACAAACAAGCAGGGTGGGACCTGGTCCCCGCCTCATCTTGGGGGGAGGGGAAGGGCTCCTCCTAGATATTTTCTTTTCTTTTTTTTTTTTTTTTCCCTCTCTGTCTCTCTTGTGTTTGTTTTGTTTTGTTTTGTTTTGTTTCTCTGCTGGCTCATTGGCACTTGCATTTCCTCACACATAAGCTTTGCTTTGCAGAGATCTGGTGCCCCATTTCAGCCTCCCAACTTCCCACCCCACTTCTCTGCCAGCTCTGGGCAGCCTTTGGCCTCCCTGCTGCTATTAAAAGCTGATGTTCAGCTGGATTTAAAGCATGTCTCTCCTCCAGAGCCTGTCTCTAGGGTGAAGTGGCGCACCCAGCCCTGCCAGGATGTTGCAGCAGAGCTCACACCATGGTTCCCATCTCCCTTCTCTTGGGCTACGGGGAGCTCAGGAGTTTTTCTTGGGTGAAGGCTTCTTCCCCTCTACCTGCAGGCTGGTGTTGATACTCTCTGATTGCTCTCTGCAACCTCTCTGCCTACATCAGCTGTGGGATTTGTGGTGCTTGTTTGGGGAGGGATCCCCATTTTTGCTACAAACTCAGAGTCAGCCCAGAGCTGTGCAGTCTGACTCAGCTGCTGTGTCCTCTCCTTGGCAGGAGGGCCGGCAGCTTTCCTCATCACTGCTCCATACTCCCTCTGTGTCTGCCCTGAGGGCCAGAACGTCACCCTGACCTGCAGGATCAGTGGGCCCCTTGCCGACCGCCATGACCTTCTCTACAAAACCTGGTACTTCAGCAGCAACGGTGACCAGAGCTGCTCCGAGAAGAAGCACATCCGCAACGTCACCGAGAAGGAGCTGCACCATGACCTGGGCAGGCACCATGACCCTCAGGGCAATGGCACCCAAAAATGGCCCCTGAGGGGGCAAACCAGCCATCATGGGGTGGAGTTTGTCCTCGACCACCACGGTGCCTTTCACATCATGGTGATGAACCTGACGCTGCAGGACAGTGGGAATTACTGCTGCTACGCTGTGGAGGCCAGGCGGGAGCACGGCAAGCCCCAAACTATGCAAGTTGCTCACGGCTTTGTGGAGCTGCAGATCCAGCAAGGTAAGGGGGGCGAGGGGAGCTCCTGCCAGCCCTGCATCCATGCCACGGTGCATCAGGGCAAAGGGGAAGATAAGGGCTGGTGGGGAATACTGGGGTGCAGCATCAGGGACCCTGAAAGCCTAAGTCGTGTTGCAAGAGCCAAAGAGTAGCAGATGTTGAAGGTTTGAACTAGGGCCAGAGAGTAATGGAATATTAAAAGAAAAAAAAAAAAAAAGAAAGAAAGAGAGAAAAACATAAATCAAGAGGCTGGAAGGCAATAAAATCCATGTTACATAGTTTCACTGATCTTCAACCTCTTTCTAGGAGATAGGAAAGCAAACCTCAACATAAAAGGAGATGGCTGGTGGTCCAAGTCCAAGTGAGGGCTGCAGGCATTGTTTGGGATGCAGAGCTTGAAAATAACCACAGGGCAGCAGCCCAGCAGGGATAGCTGGATAGCTGCCCAGGGAGGCACAAGATAGAGGTGAAGGCATCTCTTGCCCTTGATTTGCAGCGGTAGGATAGATACTTTTTCTTTTAGACTTAAAAAAACAAGAGCCTGCACAGCCAGGGATAGGCCCTGTTGCCATGAAGGAAAAGGGGTCCTGCAGCAGGAATCTCAGTGTAAGCTTCCCAGGATTAAACTCTTGCTTTTGGGATGCTCTAGGCTGATTTTTCTCAATACTGGTGAGCAAAGGCAAGCACAGCTAGCAGGTGCTGGAGCTCTGTGGTGCCTGAGCAAATCCCCTGGGGTCTAACACACTTTTCTTTTCTCCACCGTAGGCAGAGGAGGGCTTCAGAATTGCACTTTTCACACCGCCACCAGCAAAGGTAAAGGGAAATAAATCCTCTCTCTGATACGCTGCTTGCCATCCTGGTCCACGCACTTCCTTAGGGATGGCTGCTTGCTACAAACACACTGGTGCCCAGATGCAACCTCACAGTCAGGTGTTGGGAGGGTGATTGCCAAGGTTGTCCCCACAGAGTGCATCTGACATGCATGGTCGCAGGCTAAGGAGAACTTTCTTTGGCACGTTACCTGCACACGACTGTCCTGAAGGCCATGGATATCATTCAACCCGTGGTTATAAAGCACCTGAGCCACCACAAAACACCATCAGGCATTTAGTGGCCACTGCCATGAGCAGATGGGAAGGGACAGAAAGGTAAAGAGCTGCAGGAACCTCATGAAACACCCCACTGCCATCTCAAGCCCATGCCACCTCTCCTTGAGCAGGGGAAACCCAAATCTTGCTTGAGCACTCAGACAACATGAGGCTCTCCCAGAGCTGTGTCTAGATGCTGGAGGTGCTCACACTTTGCTATGCAGGTGGTTTCTCTGTGGGTTGTCCTGTCTACCCCTATTTGATGGCTGCTCAACAAGCCAAAATTGGCTTGCAGCATGGTTGGGGCCACCCCAACTATGGGAAACTGGCCCCTGCTCCCCACAAGTAGTGCTTTGTGTCCCAAACCCTCAGTTGCAAGTGCTGGGACACCCAGTCCTGCCAAGCAAAAAAGAAAATGGGAAAAAAAATCTATACCCCTGCCCCAAAACACATACACCCCAAGCAAGAAGCCTCTTCCCCAGATGGATATGCAGGAAAGGAAGGCCTGAGCTGAACCTCCCTTGACCCTGCCACAAGCGGTCTCACATGGACCTTGATGGCCACAGACCACCAGCCTTCTTGGGGAGGCTCCACAGGCAGCGTTCTCCAGGGGCACATTCATTAACAGAGGCCTTGGGTAATGAGCCCAAGTACTTTGAGGCAGCCTGATTTTGACAAGCTGGCCATGGGTCAGAGTCAGCACTATGTGAAATCCCTGGGAGTCTTTCTGATGACTTCAGAGGGCTTTGCCAAGGCCCCTGCTTCTCTTCTCCTATCTAGAAGACCAAAGGCAGACCTTGGGATATCCTCCAACAATAAAGGACTTTGGCTAAGGTCCTAAACTGATGCCTCAGAGCTTATCTCTGCAACCAGCACTGCATTCCAGTGCAAATCCCATTAGAAGAGGACCACCCATGTGTGTGAACTGCTTTACATCAGGCATGGGGCAACATGGTGATGCCCTGTGCTTCTGCTACAGCTAGAGAAGACCGAGGAAGTACAAGGTGAACCTTCCCCACCACATGCTCCAGCTCTGCCCTTCTTCTGTTGCAGATATCACGGCTGCTGCGCTGGCCACGGGTGCCTGCATCGTGGGCATCCTCTGCCTGCCTCTCATCTTGCTCCTGATTTACAAGCAGCGACAAGCTGTCAGCAACAGGCGTAAGTACCCTCCCCTCACCGGCCACCTCCCTCCGCAGCACAGCCAAGATAGAAGCTTTGCCTTCCAAAAAAAACCCCATAATTTGTGCTTATTATTTGTGCTTTTTCTGCCCCTTCTCTTTAAAAAGACTCCTACATCTATGCCAATAGCAAGGCAGGTCTCCCCCTGCTGACCCAGCACTGGAAAACCAGGTAGTGCCGAGGTGCTGCTGGCTGCTCGGCTCCCTGCAATTTCAGGAATCGAGCAGGAAGAACCATTTCATAGGCCTTGGGCAAGCTGGGGGCCCTGCGGTTTCTCTCACCCAGCTCAGTGGGTGGCTGGGTGGCTCTGAACAAACCCTTTCGAGAAGTGATTTTTGCAGCAGCGGCAGGCACGGTGCCAGACATGAACAGGAACGGCGCTTTCGACATCCATCCCCTGCTGAGAAGACTGGCCCCATGCCTTCACACGTCCATTTTGCAGTAGCTGGGGGCCAGCTCCCCTCCCTGTGATGCAAAGCATCACCTGGATGCTATTTCACCCAAGGGGGATTTGTTTTGGGGCTGTCTTGGACTAGGTTAGCTACAGGTTATTTCCACCAGCCCCTTTCCGTAGGAACCAGTCTGGGCCAAAGCTTGGGCTGCTTGCCATGCAGCCATCCAGCACAGTAGCACGGGCCACAGGACCTGCTGTGGCAAAGGGGATGAGGAAATCACTAACAAATGCCAGGGTGGCATTTTGCAGAGCCCCAAGAGGGTGTCACGGGGGGGTAGTGAGTCCATCTGGGCACAAGTGGGGCTGGGATGCAGCCCAGAAGCTGCATCTCCACCTTGCTCCACATCGGCAGAAGTCCTTCCTTCCCCACTTCAGAGCCTGCCGTTTCAAGCCAGGACAAGGCTGGCCTAGGTGTTGAACAGGATGGGAGATGGCAGGGATGGGGAGAAGGAGGTTTGGACCAAAGAAGAGACTAATGTTAAAAGAAAGGGGAAAGGGAGGGAGAAATGCAGAGGAAGAAGAACTGGATATGGGTGAGACACCAGAAATGGCACTGGTGTGGGTCTGGGTTTGATGCTGGGCATCATGCTGCTGGCACTCACATCAACCATTTTGTCTTTGGCAGGTGCTCATGAGCTTGTCAGGATGGACAGGTGAGGAAACCCATGTCCTTCTATCTCCTCCAAACCTCCTCACACCCCCTCCACCCACATCCCAGACCTCTCAAGGGTCATGTCCTCTCCTTCCCTCCTGTTGAAGCCAGCAAGTATCCTCAGCCTGGCAGAGTGAAGGGGTTGGCGGTAGCACCCATGCCTGGGGTCCTGTACTTATCCAGCAAGCCACTGTTTCTCTTCCCTGCCTCCAAGAGGGGAATGTCTCCTTTCTTTTTGCCTGTGCCAAGGCCAGGCATGTCCCCACACCCCAGGAGGGCTCAAAACCACAGTATCTTTGGGCTAAGCTTTCCCCCTGCACCAGGCCCCTTGCTTGCTCTCAGATGAGGTGCCACCACCTAAACCTGCTCCCTGCCCTGCTCAGCAGTTCTCAGTGCTCAGTCAAATCCTCGGGAATAAAAAAGGCACCTGAAATAAAAATGCAAATCCCCAGCCCTCACCCCCTCTCCTCTCCCACAGCAGTGCCCAGGGCATTGAGAACCCCGTGTTTGAGGCGGTCCCCACAGCGAGTGCAGAGACGCGGCCCCGTCCCCAGCTCTCCTACATGGCCAGCCGGCAGCCCTCTGAGTCCGGCCGGCACCTGCTCTCTGAGCCCAGCACCCCCTTGTCCCCTCCTGGTACTGGGGACTGCTTCTTCCCGACACTGGGTGAGTGAACTGAGTACCTATGGAGAGGACTGGGGAGGAATGGGGCAGCTGGGGGTGGGGTAAACGGGAATGGGGGGGGGAGTTAACTGTATCTGGGAATGCATCCCCAGCAGCGTGGGCAGCAGGGGAGGGGGGGATTCTGCCCCTCTGCTCCCAGTGCTCTGGGGAGACCCCCCCCTGCAGTGCTGGGGCCAGCTCTGGAGTCCTCAGCACAGG
>JANHGN010001880.1:33840-52274 GCA_024605025.1 Megaceryle maxima
CCACGCTGCTGGGGATGCAGCCCAGGGTGCCATTGGCTGCTGGGCTGTGAGCGCACGGTGCCGGCTCGTGTCCAGCTTTTCATCCACTGTTATTGGTTACTGCAGTTACACAAAGCTGCCGTGTCTCATTTTGGGGGAAGAGACTTATTTAGATTTAAGCCACAGCAGTGGCACGGCTTCAGAAAAAGATGGTGATGCTCAAGCAGGCGCGTGAACTACCTGGGAGGGAGAAGTTGAGAGTGTAAAGCCCGCAGGCAGAGTTGCAAGCCACAGTTTGCACTGCTGGTTGCAACCTGTTTCCTCAAAATGTAGAGCAGGGTTTTGCAGCGAGAGGTCTGCTGGGAGATCAGAGAGATGGAGAGAGATAGAAGGTGGAGGAGAGGAAGGACGGCAGGGTCTCGCGGGGGGTGTCGTGCCTCACAATATGGGCTTGCTTTGTGCATGCAGGCGCTTGCTCACCTCCCTGCAGAACTGTGGGGTTAGGAGGGACTCGGGGATGGAAAATGCCCCAAATGTTATTTGCTTGTTTGAATCTCTGATGTCAGAATCCTCCTTAAAGGCACAAATAACAAGATTTGTTACGTGTGGAGCGGGGAAGGTGCAAGTGAGGGAAGACAGGTTGCAGCAAATGCAGTTTCCTGCTGGGCACTCTTTTACCCTGGTAGCTAAAAAGTAAGGTGGCCATCTTACCAGACTGAAGAATGATGGACAGGGTCTTGCATCAGCCCCCAAATGCATGTCCAGACTCTGCTCGCCATGGGCAGGGCACTCTGGACAGTAACAACACAACTGAAGAGCTGCCAAAATCCCACATGGCGGGCACCTCAAAGGCTATAGCAGCAATTACCAGAGCTCTTCTCTTTTGCAAGCACCAGAGCAGACAAACATTGGATCATTGAACCATGGTTCAGCTGCTGCTCTCTGCCCTGAGAGGGGTGAGTAACATCTTGAGATCTTTCAGACTCAGAGAGTGAGGAACTGGTAGGTGGGACAGCTCCTGCAGCCACAGAATCACAGAATTGCAGCATGGTAGGGGTTGGAAGGGACCTCTGGAGATCACTTTGCCCAACCCCCCTGCTCCAACAGGGTCACCCACAGCAGGGTGCCCAGGATCACATTGTCCAGGCAGGTTTGGAATCTCTCCAGAGAAGGAGACTCCACAACCTCTCTGGGCAGCCTGGGCCAGGCTCTGGAACCTTCATGGGAAACACCCTATGAGGATGTTACATGAGACAGTGTCAAAAGCCACCAGAACACTTGCCCATGCAGATACTTTTGATATTTTTGTCATTTACAGATGAGAGATGTCTGCTTCCCAGATGACCGCAAGAGAGGATCCCACCGGACCAGGCACTGAAGGAGGCTCTGAATCAAACCCATACACAGCACATTTGGACCTTGAGTCATAAACCAAACATCCGTGACACCGAAACATCACACCCTGTGACTGTTCCCGCCTTCCGCACTCAATGCTAAGCTCACTCCTGTAGTGCTGCCCAGCTCCATCCTCCCCCACAAAACAACAGTTTGGTGGCTCACCGACAAGGAGGGGTTGCCCTCGTCCTCAACAGTGACCACCAGGCTGTAGAAGCTCTGCCGCTCGCGGTCTGGTGGGGAGGGCCGGGTGGAGATCTCACCGGTGATGCGGTCCATGCGGAACGTCAGGTCCTCATTCCCACGGATGATGTAGTAGGAGAGGACGCTGTTGAGGCCGACGTCCCGGTCGGTGGCACGTACCTGGGCCACCGCCGTGCCCCCGCCGACGTTCTGCGGGGTGAGAGTACACAACATAAATCACATATACCTTGAAACATGCAAAATACATAATTAATAACAATTCTAATATAGAGAGCTTTTTTCTCCAGGCTTCAAACTCATTGCCCTGACACCCAGCAGCCAAGCAGAAGGCTGCTCTCCTTCACCAGCTCCTGGATGCCGTTTTGGCAGTGTTTGTCAACCCTGATGTTTTATTAACAGATGCATCTTTGTGAAAAAATTTAATCCAGGCTACTTGCCTGGCCACTGCCAGCTCAGCTGAGAATCAGCCCGAGGCTTAGCAGCGGAAGACTCTGCCCTTTGCTCGAGTGCTCCGAACTTTCTTGGTTTGAAATTGTGCAATTAAATGCCTTTGCTACATCAGCTTTTTGAAAGAAATGGAATAAAACAGGTGATGTTTGCTGTTAATTCGCCAAAGCCGCTGCGTGCTGAAATTGCACCTCTTTTTCCCTACGTTATGGCATCTCCCATTTATTGCAATGATCCAGTTTTAATATTCCCCGTGTCAGGAAGCTGCGTGTTACGTCCTGGCGCAGCCTGAAAGAGTGTAAAAACCAGTGTGTGTGCAAAGGTGAAGGCTGGGTAATGAACTTGGTGCTCAGCTAATTATTTTTTTGGATAGTCCCATTATAGGGGAAATCAAAACAGAAATTCTGTTCTTCAGCCAGCTCCCAACATGCATTAAATAGATAAGAAAATCCTACCAGGGCAATAACTTGAATGCAAAGCAATTAATCACAAGCAACACTTTCTCACAGGGAAGTGTCACTGGCTATTACTCCTATTTCATTTTTCATCATCAAATTGAGACCCCCCACCCTGGTCAAGGAATTAAACTGTCAGGAAATAAGTTGTCTTTTCTCACGCCTGATTGTGTTTTATTGCTTAATTATCTAGCTCTTGCCGAGCTGCTTCCTGAAAGCAATTCCTATTCAGCACCACGATGCCACAATAGTTCAGTGGCATTTCCATGGGTATGTAGCCACTTCTCCTTCCTGCTGGTCGCTGAAGCCTCATGAGCTTAAGTTGCCTGTAAAACTCTCTCCTAGCCCAAAACTAGGAGGCCATCACAGGTGAGGACTTGAAAGGATCCAGCAAACCTTAAATGGCCCAGGACGAGGTTTGCAAGGGGCCACCAAACCTTAAGTGATCCAAGGTGAGGTCTAACGACAAGGCAGCTGGGGACAACAGAGCTGATGGGCAGACCTCACCTTATGAGGATGACAGGAAAGGAGCAGGGCTGGGTGCTCACCTCACTCACGCTCACGTTGTAGCCGAAGGGGCTGTCGATGATGGGGGGGTTGTCATTGACGTCGAGGATGCTCACTCGCAGGGTGTGCTCCTTCCTGCGGGGAGGCATGCCACCATCTGAGGCTTGGATCTGCAGTCAGGGATGGATTTAAAAAGAAATAAATGCTGTCTTTAAGCTCACAGCCCTGAGGGAACAGTTTCGATGCTCAAACCAGAAGAAAACCAAGGAGGTAAGCGGGGTCATTTGGTGCTTACCCGTAAGGTGTAGTGATCCAGCAGCTCCCGGTCTAGCGGTCGTGCCACAAACACCTCACCATAGGTGTTGTTGGTGGTACGGATCTCGAAAGCCTGACCAACATTCCCTGACGCCAGCAAGAAAGTCACCTGGAAACATCATGGGGAAAAGACAAACACATCAGGCAATGTGATGCTGTGAGGGGGAAGGAGAGAAAGGAAAGACTACAGGAACAAACACAGCATTACTGCTGGAAGTCTCTGAGCATTTTAAAAGGTCCAGCATGTTGAGGTCTGTGGACACACTGTTTTATTGCCAACTGGGTCAACTCCAGTCTCATCCACAGCCCTCCTACGACACAAGGAATTTTTCATATTAAGGGTGCTGGGACCTCATTAACGTCAGTAAAGAAAATCACAAATGTCTGAGAGCTTCCTGCTTAGCCTGACAAGGGTTTTGCTGCTGTGTCCCGTGCCAGGAGAGGCCACAGATGGTTTTCAGATTGCTGAGCTCCTTTTGACATGTGTTCCACAGAGATCTTTACTCCAGACAGCCCAAGGATGATGTTTTTCCTCTCCTGCTGCACAGCTTAACCAGAGAATGCTGTTACCCACTGCACAAATCCCCCTGAAAACTGCTGGCATCAGTGACCAGTCTGATCTTGTAGGGATGCAGAGGAGGGGAAGGGGTTGGGAAGATGCTGCTGGAAGCATTTCTGCCTTGATAAGACACTCACACAACCTTATGGACAACCCCAAACCTGCTGTGCTGGCCTCCCTACCTGCCCGTTGCTGCCTGCATCTGGGTCACGGGCCAGGACCACGGCCACCCGCTTGCCAACCACGCTGTCCTCTGCCACGCTCACGGATGAGTCAGAGGTGATGTCAAACTGGGGGCTGTTGTCATTCTCATCCAGGACTGTTATGGTCACCTGTGGGCATGGCACGGGGATCAGGTAAGAGCTGGCCCCCTGCCCACCCAGCATCAACAGCCATCCTGACACCCCTGGCAAACCCTCTACCCCTTCTGAGGTGCCAACAGCATGAATGTTCTCCATCCCAACTGGGAATGGGTGCAGGCAGCTCAGAAGCAGAAGCTACATCCCTGTCTGCAGAGGATGAGTAGGAGGAGTGGTTAGAGGCTGGAGAAAGAGTGCAAGGGCACTGCAGCTCTCAAGTGCTGGGTTTTTCTATGGAGCATCCTCTGTTGTTTTTATCCTCCAAATAGCTGGGCATGGAGCAACTCAGCACTGCTGCTGGGTGACTCTTTCCTTCTTCAGAAGCAGCTATTTCAGCCATGCTCACAGCACCAGAGGTTGGGCATGGGTTGCTTTAGAGCTAAATGGGCACAAAGAAGACAGAGCTGCGTGTATTTAACACAACCAAGGCAAACTGAGCATGGAGAAAACCTGAGCTCCCTCCTGGGACAAGGCATGTGGGCGAGTGAGAGACCAAGCAGGAGATGCTCAGAGCGACACTCTGCCGCATGTGATCAAGGACCTGGCTACCTCGACCACAATTAGCCAGAGGAAATGCTCTCATCTCATTTGCAGTCAAAGAGTGGCAGTGCAACACGGGAATGAGAGAGGAAGAGCTTTTCTGTTCCCAGGGCTCTATTTATGGGTGCCCTGAGCACCCAGGTGAGGCCAGGCTGAATGTGACAACATCCCGGAGGAAGCTGGGGAGCGAGTCGTGTGCCTCAGGGTGACTCGGTTATTGTTGTCATTGAATGAAAAGCAGAGGGCCGGGAGTTGGGAGTAGCCCATTCAGCTGCTGCGATGGATCCGGCAGCTGCTGTCCCAAGTGCCAGATCAGGGCGTTGGGATTTCTGCTCGCCAGCAGCGGGGTGGCTCACGGGCGCCGCACCACATCCTGAGGGGTATCACAGGGCCTGGTGCTGGTGGGATGGGGCTGGAGAATCCTGGTCCCTCTCTGAAGCTCAATGAGGAGTTTGGGATGGATCCTGGCCCCTAAGATGATGTCTGCATGATAGACATGTTTACCTTCTGTGGGAGAAAACAAAGAAACAGACAAAACAAAGAACTGTTAGTGGGGGGTGAGGAGGTGCAGGCACATGTAAGGGATAGTGGGCTAGCCCTGCATCCCACTGTCCCCACCCCATGTCAGGGGTCACAAGTGTCCCCTCTGTGGTGATTTGGAGGCTCCTCTGTTGGTGCATTGTTTTGGTTTTGGTGGATTTGACCCTCACCTTGGGAAAGTCTCAGACAAGAGCATGGCAGCATGTGAAGCACAGAGCTGCTGGCACCCATGGGTGGGGGCAGGCAGTGCTTGCAGCCTTGCTGCCTTTGCCATTGGCATCCTTTTGAAAGGCAATAGATGCAGCAAGAAATACCAAAAGCCTCCAGTTTCAAACCCTTCCCAGGACCCTCCTCCTCCAGCTGGCCCAAGCCAGCAGAATTTGGGCAGTGCTAGCTAAGCTGTCCCTGACCACAGGACAGGGACGAGGCTCACCCGGTACCCGGCTTGTCTCCTGCCCCCATAGAGAAATGCAAATCATCCCTCTGCTCAGCTGCCTTTGAAACTGCCAAACATAACCCTCTGAAACATAGAATTGCAATAGTTTTGGTTGTAAGAGGCCTTCAAGATCATCAACTCCACCTGCTAACCCAGCACTGCCTGGTCACCACTAGTCCAAAAGCAGGGTTCTCCCCAAATCAAGGTTTCCAAACCCCAGCGGCTGAAGCAGAGAGGACAAGTGGGACATGCTGTTCCATGACAGAGGAAGAGGAAGGTCACCTGAGGTCAGCTCTACCTGCACAGAGCTTGGTGAGGAAGTGGGTAGATGCTACTCACCACTGTGGAGTCAATCTTTGGTCCTCCGTCATCAGCTACCACTGTCAAGGTGTAGAAATCCCCTTTCTCTCGATCTACCTGCCCTTTGACCGTGATTACTCCCTGCCAAGGATGAACAACAGCCAAGCTGTCCACTAACACTTTGGTGGACACACAAGCTAGGAGGGACTACTCTGTCACTACTTACAGTGATCCCATTGATTTTGAAGAGGGAGAGTGCCTGGGCATTGGTGTTTGGATCAAACTTGTAAGTGATCTGGTTGAGGTTGTCAATGGAGCGGGCCTGGACTCGGAGCACCTCAGAGCCCAAGGGGATGTTCTCCATGATCACAGCCTCGTAGCTGCTGTTGGAGAACTGCAAGGCTTCATCCAGCTCATTCAGCAGGCTGACGTACACGCTGCAGAAGCCCTGGTTGTTGGGGGGTGCTTGGTCTGTGGCAGAGATGTTCATCAGGTAGCTGGTTTTGGTCTCGTAATCCAGGTACTCGATGGTAGTGATAAGGCCTGTGCTCTCATCGATCTCAAACTTCCCTTCAGCGCCCGACAGGATTTTGTAGTTCACCAAACCACCATTCCCTGGGGTAGAAGCAGGAACCACAGAGATGGTTGGACTGAGCAACTCAACTGAAGAGGCAGCCACCACTAATGCCAACCCCAACCATGAAGCATAGCCCATCCCATGTGGGGATCTCCATCCAGCCAAGCCAGGATACATGCAATGGCTGGTGTCACCATTTTCCCCAAGGCTGAATGTTTCTTGCCCCCAGCTTCCTACCTGTGTCTCTGTCAGTGGCCCGAACCACCGCCACCGAAGTCCCTATCCCTGCTGTCTCCCGCAGCCCCAGACGGTTGTACTGCCTCTGGGTGAACACTGGCACCTCGTCATTGACATCTTCCACGTAGACAATCACCTGAGAAACCCCCAGAGAAACCACGGCTGATCTGGGCAGGCTTGTGAAACCTCACCAGCTGCTCACACTTGTGAGGGGAAATATTCTTTCAGGGAATCCTTCATGGCACTTATCTGCTGCCCAGGAGAAACATTCTCTCTACTACAAACACCACATGATGAAGAGTGAATGCACATGGTTTAACATCTTAGGTTTAAACCAGCCCTGTGGTTGGAGTGACTCAGTCCTTCCCTGCCCGGAGGGACGTACAGTCTGTCTATTCATTCCTCCATGCTTTGGGATCCCCTGCTCAAAACCTGGCAGTTAGAGACCCTGCAATGTAGAAACGCTGACAACTTGGTGGGAAATTTTGCTCAAAGTTCAGCAGGTCAAGCTGCACTTTCCCCAGGGAATGTGCTTTCTCCTCCTGGTTTTCTGCTTGCTGCGGGCATGTTGCACTCACCCGGAGCCCACCCCATCAATGGCTCTAAAAATAGATGCAGCCAGAGGGCTGGGTTTGTGGGAACCATAGGAAGCTGGTGTGTCACTGCTAAGGATTATTGCCTGAGTCCTGGCTTATTTAAAGAGAGGCCTGTCCAGGATACATGGTTTCCAACAGGCTCTAGCTCAGCTCTTCCTCCTAACAGCTGAGCCTCATCTCACAGGGCAAGCGGGACTCCTTCCGACAGCAACTGCTGCAACACTTTGCAGCCTCATTGCACCAAAACATCAAAGGAAAAAGAGGAAAAAAACCAACCAAAAAACCTCCAACAAGCTCTTCTCCACCCACAGGCAGCCCCTGGAGACCTTCTGTCAGTGTTTCCATGCCAGATCTCTCAGACTTCCTGCACGCCTGCAAGGGCTGGCTACTACTGCCCTCTGATGAAGCCTCCTGAATATTTTGCACGAGCTCCTCCAGCACCCAGCCCTGCTGCTGCCCACCCCTCGGTGGCTGCAAGGTCCTTACCCGCACAGAGCTCCTCATGGGGCCCTGCTCTGTGTTGTAGGCCTCTACCTCCAGGACGTGAGAGGAGTTTTGTTCCCTGTCGAGGTGCCGCACGCCTCGCATCACCAGCCCGGTGCTGGGATTGATGCGGAAGTGGTTGTGCTCGTTCCCTGGAGCAGAGGGGAAAGTGAGATGGATGTTGTCCATCACCTCCGTATCAGTCCTCGTGACACACCAAACCCTCCCCGAGGGGCTATTTTGGAGGAAGATTATCAAGCAAAATCCAAGCCCCATCACCTTCAGCTACATCAGGGTTTGCCCTTGGTCAAGCCTGGAGCTATGGCATGTGGGTGTCCGTCTATAACAAATCATACCCTGATGATGAAGCTTTGCTCAGGGGTAGGGGAAATGTTTCTGCGGGCTGCAAAGTGCAAAAGGATGGAGAGTGTAACCCTCTGAGGTTGTGAGTGTGGATTGCTGGAGCTTGGGCTAACACACCAATACACGAAGGGGCACCTGGACTTACCCTTGACAATCCTGTACCACACTCTCCCATTAATGCCTTCATCTGCATCTGTGGCTTTCACCTTCATGAGAAAACAACAACAAAAGTAAAGAACAGCAATGGAGGTGAAGGGCAGAGATTTCAAGATTTTGACAAGTCTTCCCACTCTGCCAAGGCTGGACATCCTGCTCCTCCACATGAGCTGGGGAGCTTACCAAAGCAAAAGAATTTACCTTTCCCTTGTCACCAGACAGCAAGGATCATAGGCTCAGCAGGCCCTGGCTGGGAGCTGAGCCTGAGGACCATGCCATGAAACCCATGGGTGAGTGCCCTGGTGGAGGTGCCTACATCAGCTCTGTCCTGCATGGCAATGCTTGTCCCGCTGGAGATGAGTCACAGAATTGTTTTGGTTGGAAGAGAGCTTTAAGATCATCAAGTCCAACCATTAACCCAGCACTGCCAAGTCCACCACTAAACCATGGCCCTCAGCACCACATCTCCATGGCTGTGAAACCCCTCGAGGGATGGGGACTCCACCACTGCCCTGGGCAGCCTGGGCCAGCCTCTGACAACCCTTGCAGGGAAAGAAATTTTTCCTCATATGCAACCTAAACCTCCCCTGGTGCAACTTGAGGCTGTTTCCTCTTGTTCTGTCACTTGTTCCTTAGGAGATGAGACCAACCCCACCTGGCTCTAGCCTCCTTTCAGGGAGTTGTGGAGAGTGAGAAGGTTTCCCCTGAGCCTCCTTTTCTCCAGGCTCAACAACCCCAGGTCCCTCAGCTGCTCCTCACAAGACTTGTGCTCTAGACCCTTCCCCAGCTTCATTACTCTTCTCTGGACACGCTCCAGCCCCTCAATGTCCTTCTTGGAGGGAGGGGCCCAAAACTAAACCCAGGATTCGAGGTGTGGTCTCCCCAAGTGCCAAGTCCATGGGGATGATCCCTGCCCTAGTCTTGCTGGCCACACTAGTGCTGATTCAAAAGGTGTTACTGGGGACAGCACCTCTCTGATGGCTTGAGCTGGGCAGGGAGTGCTGCTTCTGTGCCTGGTCAGCATGTAGCTCATGTCCTCAGGACAAGTCACCCAAGCAGCAGCATATATAAAAAATATTGAAAGAAACATAACTTCAACCAGCCTAGAGCATGCTCGTGGTCTGGACATTAGCCTAGGTCTTCACATGACCCTGAGCAGTGGGTGGGAGAACCCCTCAGCTGTGATGCACTGCACAGTCCATGCATGAACTGAATAAACTCTTGGCCTCGGGAAACCCAGGACACGGGTCCCCTCTGGTGTTGCTGAACAACACTGCAGTGTTTTCCCAGCAAACTCCAGCCAGCAGCACACCAACCCCAGCAGCTGGGAAGCGGGACCTGGCAAGGGAGAGCAGGGACAGGGCTTCCTCCCTGGCTGGCATTGAGCCTCTGCATCTCCCCTCCACAGAAACTGCTTCCCACAGAGCATCCACAGCATGACCACAGTGGTGGCCACTTGTGAATTGCTGGGTCAAGGACATGGGGGATGTCTGAGCCTTTATTCTTCACCTGCTTGCCCCAGTGAGGCATCTTCTGCCACATCTTCTTCCCTACAAGTCCTACCCATTGGTTTCCTTTCCCCAGGCAGGTGGGGGTTTATGTCCAGCTGTGTGCTGAGAAGAGAAGGGGTTGCTGTAGAGGATGCACATGCAGAGGCAACGGTGAGGCCGTTTATAGAGGCTTGAAAGCCCTGGGCTGGTGTTCACTCACAGACTCCCCATCCCCAGTGCTTGCAGGAGTCAGAGAAGTTCTTTTGAAATGCAGATTTGAGATACCTTAAACTGCTCTTGTTCCAGCAAATCAGCCTGAATCTGAAGAAACCTTAGAAAACACTGAGCCCTGCACTTGCAAACTATAAATGTATATATATATATATATACATGCCATGTCCAGATAGCTGTTTTCCACACACACTATTTTCCTCCGTCCCAGACGAGTTCACATCTTGCTCATGGCTTGACAGAAGGCTGTACCTTGCTCAGTGTTTCACCATAGAACCAGCATCTTAGAATCATAGAATCATTTAGATTGGAAAAGACCTTTAAGATCACCAAGTTGAGCTGTTAACCCAGCATTGCCAGGTTGCCACTTAATCATGTCTCTCAGCACCACATCTGCATGACTTTTAAATCCCTCCAGGGATGGGGACTCCACCGCTGCCCTGGGCAGCCTGGGCCAGGCCTGGACAACCCTTCTGGAGAAGACATTTTCCCTGATGTCCAACCTAAGCCTCCCCTGGCACAACTTGAGGCTGTTTCCTCTTGTCCTATCACGTGCTACCTTCCTTTCACAGCAGAGAGCTCTCCCTCCCACATCAGCTCTCCCACCCTCAGGCTCCCCACAACTATTTTTGGGCAGGAGCTGGGCTGTGTCCTCTCCCATGTGATGGATGGGCTTCACACCAGCAGGCCAGTGATGCCCAGGCAGACCAGCTGCCTTGGCATGGCACTGGCTCCCTCCTGGGAAAAACTATCGTGTCAGCTGCAACACCGTGCCAGGATGGAAGAGAAGCCTAAGGGATGGGAGATAAATCCTTGCAGCTTTTTGTGCCATTCCCTGCCCTGCTGTGCCTGGAAAAATGTATTTCAAGATGAGCAAATGGGAAGGTTTTCAATGTGAGGAGCAAACTGTACCCTCCAACCACCACCCTTCTCCGAGCTCACCCCAAGCATTAGCTGCAGCACAAGAAACCAGGTGAAATGGCTCAGCCCAGATACTTGTTTTTCATTGAATAAAAGCAGTTTGTGTTAAACCAACACATGCTCCTTCCTGCCAGTCCACAGCCTGGAAAAAGTTCAGCTGCTGCTGCTTTGACCCACAGAGGTCCCAGAGGAGACGTGGTACTTTGACAGACTGTCCTGAACTTGGAAAATGATCACACTCGAGTGCAAGTGGTAGAAGTTTTTACTGCTGCAGGGATGAGGTACCTCATACAGCTGAGTGCTAGGGGCCTCCAGCCTTCTTCATTCCCCTGCTAGAAAGAGGAGGCTGCAGGCAGAGCCAACCCTTTGCAGGCCACCTTTCAAACACCCCCAGCTACTGGAAAGGGGTCAGTAAAGAAAGAGGAAGCAGAAGAGGGTGGGGAATAAAAGGATGGGAATAAAGCAGGCGGCTTGGCGCAGAGTGGCTGGGAAAAGGGAGAGCAGGCGTGGGGCTCAGCCCACGACTGTACCATTCAGCCTTCCCGCAGGGGCAAAGCTCAGGAAAACATGTCTGGGGGGCCCCAACCCCTCACCCCAGAGAGGCAACAGCCCCGGGGCACGGCCACACTGCCAAATCCCACCAAGTGGCTCGGGGGCCCCCTTGGCTTTGCATGCTCAGGCTGTCCCCATCCTGGCTGCTATCGCTCTCCCACCCTCCCTTGCCCTCCACAAGGGAGGAGGGGGCTGGCAGCCAGTGGAGCGCAGTGGGAGAGGCAGCAAGGCAGGCGCCTGGGAGGCGAAGCCCGTGCTCGGCCAGCTGGTGAGAGGTAGGGAGCCCAAACCCCCATGACAAACCCACCACCAGCCACTCGGGCTAAGACTGAGGGGTGAGCAAGGCAGGCCAGGGACATGCTGCCATCCTTGGCTGCAGAGCTGCTGCCCTCAGCCCAGGGAAAGGACTGCAAATGGGGTGGGGATGAAAGATGGGAAGTTTGGGGTGGGTTTGAAGTCAGGCATCCCTCCTCTCTTCCCCATTGTGTTCTTTTGTGATGGGAGAGGGGGAAAGTCCCATGGATGCAGTGCTGCCACTTAACAGCAAGGTTGATGGGGTATGGCATTGCCAACCACCCTTTGCTTTCAGTACCCAACTATCTGGGTCAGTAACTGGATGTTTGGGACCCTCCAGCATCATCTCCTGCAAGCAAGTAGAAAGATTTAGCACATTGGGAAAAGCTGGGGAGCTCCGGGAAAGCATCGCTAAGCAAAGACAGAGGTGGGAAAAGAGAACTGCTTTTCAGTTGAGCTGTATTACAGGCAGGGAAGAGCCTGAAAACAGCCTTTTCTTTGCAGAAGTTTGAGAAGAGGGAGGGAGAGCATGTGAAAAAACTCCTGCCAAACTAGGCAGCCAGGCCAGGCCAGGCCAGGCAGGCAGAGCTCAGTGCTGGGCAGAATAACTCTCTGCTGCTTACACACAAGAGTAATTTCTTCCTTTCCACCTTCCTTGGGAGAATTTAACTTTTTGCAGTTTCTTTTCTTTCCCCCTGATTCTCAGCTGCCTTCTGCTCAGTTTTATTTATTGGACAGTAATATTTTCTCAGCCCTGACCTCTAAGTTAAGGAGGTGCCTGCAGCAGGTACAGCCCATCTAGGTACAGGAACGGGTGCAGAAGGATGCACAGGAGCAAAACAATGGGTGCAAACTGCTCTGGGGATGCGAGTTTGTGGGGGTCTGACCCAGTGGGGAAAGGAGAAGACAGTGGCCATCAGGTGTTGGGTAAAGAGTTCTTACTGATGAGCCATTGGGAAGTTGGTTTGTGTCACTGTTTGCAGGATTGGCTGAGAAACCTGCGACGTGTCTGAACCTGAAACCAGGTCAGCAAAACACGTAACCAGGTTGATTTTTGGCACAAGCCAGGGTGAGGGTGTTACATTTCACCTCTGTAAAGAAACAAACAAAAAAAAGGCAAGGCTAGTGCAATACTAAAGCTCAATGGGAACTTATCTGGGTGGAGGTTCAACCAACTATCCATTTTCTTTGGGGGAGAGGAAATAATCAAAAAACCCCAAATGACAGTCAATTCAGCAAAGCCACGTTCCCGGGGAACAAAAAAGATCCAAACCTCAGCAGCTTGAGGGGGAGGATTTTGGACCTTCTCTACCGTATGGTTATTTATCACTTCCACAAAAGCTTCATGCATCATTTGTGCATGGTCCCTACAGATGTCATCACCGGGGCCATGGTACCACGCGTACATGCTACTACGTCTGCTAGATTTCTTTGCCAGATGGTTTTGTACTTCAGCTCAGGGCAGTACTTGCAGGTATAAATCCCACCTCTGTGCTTTGCCTGCTGGCAATGCAGACAGATTCCTGTCACCCTGTGTCACAGAAAACACAGCCAGGAGGACCTTGGGCATCAAGGCAAGCCAAAAATCCATCAGACTGGACAGAGGGAGGCTGTCTGTCCAGCCTCTAGGTGGTAATCACCTGTGTTGCTACTCTGTGTCACCTTGTGCACTGCAGGGAAGATGGGCACAGAGGACACTGGCACGGGGACCTCTCCCACCCCACCTCTCCTTGAGCTTCTGGTTTCAACCACCAAGCTGGTCTCATCCAGTGCCACAACCCCTGAGACATCAGACCCGCTGACCATCATCGTTGCCTTTGTCTGCATCTTCCTCCTCCTGGCAACCTTCCTCATCTTTGTCACCCTCTGCAAGCCAGCAGCATTGGACCAGTCTCACTCTGGGCCTGGCGAGTGCATGCCCCATCACCCAGCAGATGCCAGCGAGCCCCAGTTGAGGCTCTGGAAGCGTCTGGGCTCCCTGCACTGCTCCATTAACACCTTTAGAAGGAGTCGGCCAGTGTCCCAGAGCCGGTTCGCCTGTCCCGGGAGCTCCCCCACCAGCCAGGACGGGGACATCATGGAGTCCACCAAAATGTAATCCTACTCTGCAGGAACTGACTCACTGCACATAACTTTTTCCCAAGCTTTTGGTTCAGGCTCAGCTCCCTCCACAAGCCACCCCTGGTATCCCGGGCATGCTGGCAGAACCCCTTTAAGCAGCTCATTTCCAGGCAGCAGCTCTGCGATGTGACAGATTTTGCTATTTCAGGTTCCCAAATGCTTTCCAGGTTACTCTTTCCTGGCAGGAAAGGTGGAGGCATCTGAACTACACCCACACGCAGCTATCACTGGGCAGTCCAAAAAAATATTGCTGCATAATCTCTTTTGGAAAACATTGTGCAAGTTGTGAGGCACCTGAACAAACAGCCTGGGCGAGAGCAGAGCAACCTGGCTGCCTAACAAATATCTCCTTGAAAGGAAGCATCCCAGGGCAAACGAGCTCCACAAAAAGCTGCTCTTGGCCCAGACTTCCCCCGAGATGTGCTCCTGAGCAGGTGGGGGAAGGCTTGTGCCCTCTGGTCCCTGTCTGTCCACTCCCCATGCAACCAGCAGTGGGGTTGCTGTGCTTGCTGCTCGGAAGGATGCAAACTACAGCTGTCTGCGGGAAACTTGCTTCGATAAATGAGCAGTGGGAGCAGGTAAACACACCTCTAAATGCATTAAAGAGGCCTTTTGAGGCTCGCAGCCACTGCCAGCTTGAAAAGGCACCACACGCAAGGCTAAGCCACTCTGTTACTGCTGGGAAAGGGTACAACAGCCAGCAGGTAAACTGATTTGCTTAAAAGAGAATGAAAAAGTGGTTTAATTCTTCCAGCTCTGCAGTTCACACTATATTCAGCCATCAAGTTCACCCCTTTGAGGGAAGTCTCTGTGCTTGGCGAGGCCCCATGGTGAGCACCAAACCCTATCTCACTGTGTTTCACATGGCTTCTGACCTTCACAGAGTGCAGGTCTGCACTAGGAACTTCCTGGGTTGCCTGGGACATTCCTGCTCTCCTCCAGTCCTGGGCTGCCTGGCTTTTGGAGAAGGGATGGGGAAACCTTCAAAAATTCTCCTGTTACCATAGGAGTGTGGGGATGTGTTTGGAAAGGGAGAGCTTCCATGCAAATTGTTCACTTTGAAAGGTGCAAATTAAACTAAAACCAGGTGATTGCCCATTTCTATTTCCCTCTGATTTTGTTCTTTAGAAAACAAACTTCTCCTAAATGCCACCTCTCTATTGCCACAGACTGCCAAGGGCATCCCCCCCTTTTGGGATTTGTGCTCTAAGAAAAGGGACTTTGATGTCAGACTTAAGTTTCCTCCATTCACAGTCTTCTGATTTGCAAAATCAGCTCAGTTTTAAGAGTCCCACATCAGGACTTCTCTCTGCCCACCCAGCTCCCCAGCCCCCCTAGACACCTCCTCCTAGACACTGCTGGGGTGCAGGCACACCCTGACCCCCGAGACAGGAGCGGTGCTGCAGGCATCACTGTGCCACAGCACAACAGGGGATGAGGAGCTGCAGTTGCTGGCGCTTGGGGACTGGCTGCCCAGAGCACAACGTGTGACTCCCAGGAAATCTTTGTTGCAAGAGGTAAAAAGCTCCTTTCTTCTCTCCCAGTGACTCACCCTGTCCCCAAGAGCCAAGGACAAAGCTGCCCCTTTCCCCATGCTGGGAGAGGTATTCAAGGCAGGAGGAACCTTCCCAGGGCCCTCTGCAAAGAGCCTTTGGTGCCCGCTCCAGAAGAGCACTGGGTTTGAAGGGATGCTGGAAGCCCTCGGAGGCAGAGTGAATGCCTGCATTCATTCAGCCCTCACTGAGCCATTCAGCTCTGCCCACTGCTCCCTCAAAGAGGAACAAAAATTAAAGCAAAGTCCAAATGCTTTTCTCCCTCCATTCCCCCCACTCCCCTCCCAAGCATCTCTTTGCATGCACTCTTCTCCCTCCCCCTTGAGATCTCCACTCTCAGCCCCTTCTCCACTGGGCAGAGGGAGAAAGAGCAGATGCAGCCAGGCAAAGGGGCCTCACCATCCCGGGGCAAACGAGCTTCACAAAAAGCTGCCCTTGGCCCAGATTGCCCCCTGGGATGTGCTCCTGAGCAGGCTTGGGTTCATTCCTCTCACCCCCTACAGAAACAAGGCAAATTTTCTATTTTTCCCTTGCACTTTGCTGCCTTCTCCCCGGCGCCTGGGTTAGCAACGGAGCAGGGAGAACACAAGCACAGCCCGATGAGAAAATCTACCCCTGGGGCTTCCTGCAGCTGACAGCCACAGTGACAGGGCCCAGAGAATGGGGGACCCCCTTCACCCACCCACAGGCCATGGTGGAAGAGAGCCACTTGCCTGCACTATGCTGCTGGCAGCTGGGATGTCCTCAGGAACACTGACTTCATAGCTGCTCTGAAGGAAGATTGGTCTGTTGTCATTCACATCCAGGACGGTGACGTACACGGTGGCAGTCCCTGTGTGCCGGTTCCCTGTGGGGCCATTGTCTGTAAGGGAGAGAAAGGCAAGGAGAGGTTTGGTCACCTCCATGTCCTCCTGGCGCAGGTGGTGCTTAGCCTTCGGCTGCTGGAAACAACAGGACCAAATTTCTAAACTAAATATTCCATCTTTTCTGCAGCTTCCAAATCCCACACTGAACCACGACTTTTCTTTCCTGCTTATCCTGAAAGAGAAAGGCCAAACCACCTCTGAGCTCTGCCATGGAACTGCTGCCCAGAAAGGCTGGAAATGCAACCAGTCATTAAAGAGGGCTTGTAACTCCCTAGACATACAGTGGGTGACATGGAAGGGACTGATGGAGTTCAGGGATTTGGGAGATTAAGACAATAAGGGGTCCAATAAGGTTTCTGTAGACTCAGCTCAGCTCACAGCCAAAGAGCACCAGCACTGGTAGATGTCTGGTAGATAAGGACATGGTAGCACAGCTCTTGGTTTAGTCATGAAGGATGAGACAAAGGGGAGCATTGATTGGGTTTGTGTTCTCCACCATGATGCAAGTGAGCACTAAACCCACCCGTCTTGGATCTGGTTACTGGGGAACCGCAGACAGCCCAATACCCACCAGAGGGGCAGAATGATCCCTTCACCTCTTGGGATGAGGTCCTGTGTTCCCAGCCAGTGCAGCATCCCTGCTGCAGACCCCGTGGCACCTGCAATGCTCTGTCCCTGAGATTTCTGACCAGGACACATTTCTCCTTTCAAAAGGGATGTCCAGGTCTTCTGTACACTGGCATATCATTATAAAGCTCTGGGGATGATGACCAAGATGGTTTGGCACATGGGCCCTCCACCCATGCCAGGTGGCTCTGGATTAATTGGTAGTCACTGAGCCAAGAGGGCTGGCATGGCCTTAGGGGAATGATGCTGTGGTGCTGCTGGCATTTCTGGGTGAAGGTCTGCCCTGGACATCATGGAGCCTCCTGGGAATGGGCGGGGCTTTGCCTTCCCCAGGGGAATGGGAAAGCCCCAGGGCTGGGTGAGTCTGTGCGGTGAATTTACTGCCTGCAAAAGCCCCAGTGGAACTGGGACACACTAATGCACATGGGCTGTGGAATGCTGACACCAAACGCAGGCTCTGCTTTACAGAGCACCTCAAAGGCTGATGTGTCTCTGGTGCATTTCCAAGGCAGCTTGGCACGTGCACGGCCACCCGTGGGACGTGCACAGTCCCATGGGAACAGTAGGAAATCCTTACCGATGGCCTCCAGGATCAATGTGTACGATGCCACTGTCTCCCTGTCCAGACTCACGACTGTCCTGACCACTCCATCCCTGAAGCCAACGCTGAATTTGCCATCCTGGTTCCCACCTGTGGAAAAAAACCAAGGACCAGATCACATGTTGACTGGATGCAGGAAGCAGAGCCCACGCTGTGGGGGATGCTACAGCTTGGGCATGAGGTCAGCCTGGCTGGGGAAATCACAAGCACCTATTCTGCCCTCCTGAAGGGCAGCATTTTACATGGATTTAAGCAGGGCAAGTGTAGAATCATCAAATAATTGAATCACAGGCTGGTCTGTGGTGGAAGGGACCTTTAAAGGACCTCTAGTCCAACCCCCCTGCAGAAAGCAGGAACAGCTGCAACCAGAGCAGGTTGCTCAGAGCCCCAGCCAACCTCCCCTGGAATGTCTCCAGGGATGGGGCATCGACCACCTCTCTGGGCAACCTGGGCCAGGGTCTCACCTCCCTCAGTGCAAAATATGTCTCCCTTCTCTCCAGTCTAAATCTCCCCTCTTTTAGTTTAAAACCATCACCCCTTGTCCTGTCTCAACAGGCCCTGATAAAAAGTCCTTCCCCATCTTTCTGACAGGCCCCTTTCAGTACTGAAATGCCCTGGCGCCTTCTCTTCTCCAGGCTGAACAAGCCCAACTTTCCCAGCCTGGCCTCCCAGCAGAGGGGTTCCAGCCCTCCCAGCATTGCTGGGGCTCCTCTGGCCCTGCTCCAACAGG
>JANHGN010001880.1:55657-82300 GCA_024605025.1 Megaceryle maxima
GGACCTTCTACGCCACTTGGATGCACAGAAATCTATGGGACCGGATGGGTTACACCCCAGGGTGCTGAAAGAGCTGGTGGATGTGATCACCAAGCCACTTTCCATTATTTATATGAAGTCCTGGCTAACTGGGCATGTCCCAATGGACTGGAGGTTAGCAAATGTGACACCCATCTACAAGAAAGGCAGAAAGGAGGACCCAAGTAACTTTAGACCTGTTAGTCTGACCAGGGAAGGTCATGGAGCAGATCATCTTGAGTGCTCTTACAAGCCATATAGAGGACAACCAGCGGATCGGGCTCAGTCAGCATGGGTTCAGGAAAGGCAGATCTTGCCTGACAAACCTGATCTCCTTCTATGACAAGATGCCTGACTACTGGACGAAGGAAAGGCTGTGGATGTGTCTACCTGGACTTCCGGAAAGCATTTGACACTGTTCCCCTTAGATTTCTAATGGAAAAACTGGCCACGCATGGCCTGGATGAGAATACGATCTGCTGGATTGAGCACTGGCTGGACGGACGGGCCCAGAGAGTAGTGGCCAATGGTACTAAATCCAGCTGGTGGCAACTCACAAGTGGCATTCCTCAGGGCTCAGTGTTGGGACTGTTTCTATTTAACATCTTTATTGATGATCTTGATGAGTCTACCATCAGTAATTCACAGATGACACCAAGTTAGGTGGGTGTGTTGATCTGTGTGAGGAGAGGGAGACTCTCCAGAGAGACTTAGATAGACTGGATCGCTGGGCCAGTGTTAATGGTATGAGTTGCAACAAGGTCAAGTGCCAGGTCCTGCACTTGGGCTGCAACAACCCCATGCAACGCTACAGGAAGTGTGGTTGGAGAGCTGTCTTGTGGAGAGGGATCTGGGGGTTCTAATTGACAAGCGAATGAACACGAGCCAGCAGTGTGCCCAGGTGGCAAGGAAGGCCAACGGCATCCTGGCTTGTATTAGAAATAGTGTGAGCAGCAGAAGTAGGGAGGTGATTGTCCCCCTGTTCTCAGCACTGGTGAGGCCTCACCTTGAGTACTGTGTCCAGTTCTGGGCACCTCAGTACAAGAAGGATATCGAGGTGCTGGAGCGGGTGCAGAGGAGGGCAACAAAGCTGGTCAAGGGACTGGAGAATAAACCATATGAGGACTGTTTGAAGGAGCTGGGTCTGTTTAGTGTGAGGAAGAGGAGGCTGAGGGGAGATCTCATCACTCTCTACAACCTGAAAGGACATTGTAGAGAGGTTGATGCTGGGCTCTTCTCTCGGGTAATTAGTGATAGAACTAGAGGGAATGGCTTCAAGCTGAAACAAGGTAGGTTTAGACTGGACACTAGGAAAAAAATCTTCATGAAAAGAGTGCTGGGATATTGGAATAGGCTGCCCAGGGAGGTGGTTGAGTCGCCATCCCTGGATGTGTTTAAGAATTGCTTAGATGCAGTGTTGGGAGGTATGGTCTAGGGGTGAACTTGTACAGTAGGGTGAATGGTTGGACACAATGAACCCATGGGTCTTTTCCAACCTAGATGATTCTGTGATTAACCCAGCACTGCCAGGTTACTGCTAAACCATGTCCCTCAACACCACATCTACCCAGCTTTACATGTGCCTCCTGTGTCTTGGAAACAGGTTGGATAATAGAAAATTATCTTCCTATCTCTATATTTTTTTTTTCCCCATAAAGGTTTCCCTAAGATACTATTTCCAGAGAAAAAAATACATTTCACCACTTGATCAGCTCTTTACCACCCACCTGCTCAATTGACTTTCCTAGATGTTGATGGAGCCAGCCTGAGAAAAGGGGGAGTTTCTGCCTCCCAAGCTGCTACAGGAATAAAACTGCGTGCTCATTTTGAAGGTTTCTGATTTGTTTTAGCAGCAGGTTTAAAACTGCTCTCATGTTTTAACCTCAAAAACATTTTTGCAATTTATGCCCCAAACAGGGAAAACAAAAAATAAAGGAAACTTTGTCATAATGGAAAACTCAGACAGAGGAAAGTTCAACTCAACGTGTGAAAACCATCAAGGAGGGAAAGAGGAGGGTGATGCTCACACAACCCGAGCCTCAGTGGCTTCTAGCCATGGCAGAGCAAGACAAAGCACTGTGGCAAAGAGGAGTGGGACGGAAGAGGAGCTTACAGTCGGTGACTGACACCACGATCCTCCGCATGAGCTGGGCCTCCTGGGCGTTGGGGTTCTCACGGTCCAGGAGGACACCGGTGGTGCGGATCTTGCCCGTGGTGCTGTTGAGGCTATAGAACTTGTTGGGGGGTCGGATGCTGTACACCACCGTGCCATTCTCCCCCAGGTCTGGGTCGATGGCTACCACCTGCCACAGAGAAACAACAAAAGTTAAAGCATTGTGATGGGAATTAACTCCCATGGTGCGTTCCTGTCACCAGTGACTAATAACAAGGTTGAGCTCCTGTGACAGGCTTCCCCACACCAGTGGCAGCAAGAAGTTCTCCTTCCTCCACATAGCTGTATATTTTCATGATACTTGCAAGGATTTCGTACCCTCGAGACCTCTACTGCAGTGTTAAATCTCCACCAAAATTGGCCTGCAAGCCTGGGAGGTAATGGCACAGCGAGAGAGACACAAGCACGCAGCAATCGAACGGGGCTTTCTCTTAAATAAAACCAGCTAGAAAACAAGTGCCCTTCAGAAAAAATAAAATACATGGGACAAAGAGGCACGCTGAGGAACTTCTGCTGCCACATCGGAATTGCTGGAAATAATTCACTGTTGGAGTTCTGCTCCACGCCAGACATTTTGTGCTTTATTGCTCTCCCTGTGACATTTTTAATTACAGGGGACATTTACATTAAAAAATAACCTAACTTCATTACGCTCGTAACTTCTCTGGCCCCTGCTGCTTGTCCCGCAGCTGAATTTACATCGTATCGGTGACACAATAATTATTTTCCCAGCAACTAATTGGGATGTCAAAAGCAAGATGACTTCAAGCAGGCGCAGAGCAGAGAGGCTGGTGCCACATGGAAAAGAGAAAACTGGCTCAGGCTGCCCTGGCAGATCTTCCCACCTTGCCCCCAACTCCTTTTCTTTCTCCACTTTCCCCCTTATATGATTTTGGGGATTCTCTTCACTTTTCCCTCATTTATTTTCTCGTTTGTGCCTATAATTTTTCTCCTGGTGTGATGGAGTACTAGCCTCCCTCTCTCCTTCTTTTTTATTTCACCAGAGGGACTTGAAAGGCTGTAAATCAATGTCTTTCAGAGAGGGTCTTGAAGGAGGTCATAGGCAAGGCTAAGACAAGGAGAATTTGGCCAAAGGTGACACAATCTGGGGAGAAAACAAAAAATTCCAGCAGAGGGGAGAAACACATAGGGACAGGCAGCAGTGAGGAGGCTCAAGAGTAACATTTCAAATGGAATTCTGCAAGATGGTGCTTGAGTGGAGGTGAGACCAGTTTAGATGTGACATTGGTCTGGAGGTGACTCCCTGCTCCAGCCAAGCAGGTGACAACATTCTTGTGTAAAAGGAAGAGGCTTTTAGCATAACAGCTGCCTTCCCTCTCACATACCGTGGTGACATCTGAGTTGGGGGGTGTCATTTCCACCAGGTTAATGAAGTACGGCTCATCCTTCCACGTGGGATAGTTGTCATTGATATCCAGCAGCGTGATGTTGACCTGCAAGAGAGAAAGAATCAACACTGCATCAGGCAGTACTGGTTCCTGGGGCAGCATGGCATGTCCTCCTGGATCTACAGCAAGCACCAGGTACCCAGAGTGTTCACCCTCTGAAGGGAAAAACCACAGAAAAACAACCTTCTGCATCAGGGTTGTTCAAGCTGGAGAAGACAAGGCTCTTGGGAAACCTCATAGTCACCTTCCAGTACTTAAAGGGGGCCTACAGGAAAGATGGAGAGGGACTTTTTACAAAGGCTTGTAGTGATTGGAGAAAGGGTCATAGTTTTGAACTGAAAGAGGGGAGATTTAGATTAGATGTAAGGAAGAAGTTCTTCACTATGAGGGTGGTGAGACTCTGGAACAAGTTGTCCAGAGAGGCTGTGGATGTCTCATCCCTGGCAGTGTTCAAAACCAGGTTGGATGGGGCTTGGAGCAACCTAGTCTAGTGGGAAGTGTCCCTGCTCAGGGCAGGGCGGTTGGAATGAGGTGGTCTTTAGGGAACCTTCCAACCCAAACCAGTCTGTGATCTTCACAGGTCCTTGGCATATCTGATCTTGGTTTGGCTCCTGTGTACTTGTTACCTTGCAGTTAAAACAACCACAGGGATGCAAGGTGTGTTTTCAAGCAGCTGCTTCACTGGGGTATAGGATGTAAATTGGTGATGGTGGTGTGGGAAGAGGGCACAGCAAGAGCATGGCAGGAGAGAAAGGAAAAAATGGAGTGATTCATCAAAAGCACATACACAAAAAGACATAAAAGAGAAATCAAGAGAATATATAGTGCCAGGGGGTGGGAGATGCAAAGACGAGAGCACAGGAGAGGACAGTGCCCTGAAGTGTTACCTATCTTCATTTTCAGCATGAGAAATGGAATCTAAGTGACAGTAGAGAGCCTGTGGCTTGCGTCCTGTGGTCTGTGAGTCTCTCACATCCCCACATCACCTATTTCAATCGAGCCTGTGAGTCTATAAAGGTATCTGAGAGAAAAGCTGCAGTTCAAAGGAAGAGGGGGCAGAAGGGAGCCTCTGGCACCTGCCACTTCCACACAGGATGTCTGTATGGAGCTTCTCCTGAGGTCTTCCGTGCTCCCAAGTAACCAGGCTGAGCTGCTGGTGCCACCCTGTGGTAGAAGAGGCAAATCTGGACACCACAGTCTCCAAGGATGTACTCTCATGCACAAGCCAAGGCACCACGGTGGTCCCTGGAGAAGGCTGGTTACCTATCTCTACTCTGAGGACCCCAGGTGCTTATCCATCACACAGAGACTTTGCAAAGCCTCTGAATGGACTCTTATTCACAGATCAAAAATTACTATAGGGAACAGCTTTGAGTCCTGGGTGTGTATCGTTGTTAATGACAGCAGACAAGTTTGATAGGTCACCTGCTTCTCAAGAGTTTTAATGTTCTTTAACTTTTTAGGAACCATGAGGCTTTTATGTTTTTTTTTTTGTTTGTTTGTTTTTTTTTTTTTTTTCCTCCAATTGTAATCCATGGTTCAAAAACCTTGGCTTGCCTTTCAATAAAGCTATTTGAAGAGCTTCATCTCATCTAGACCCCCAAAGGGGATCCCAGCATCCAACAGGTCATGCCATTGTCCGGTCAAGGCTGTCACGTGCCTCTGTGAGGCCCCATATGGAGCTTCTAGTCTGCTAGCTGGATAATACCTGATGGCTCTCAGAGGTAGAGACAATTGTTTTAGGACCTTCTCAGCACAACCACAGTATTTCTCTGCATCACTCTCTGTTGCGTGAGGCATCTCTCCTGCAACCCAACCAAGTGTCCCAGGAGCAAGAGCACCCAAATACTATGAAATGTTCAAACCAACGTTGTGCCATGAGCAGTGAGAGATGGGTCCTTGGCTTTTGACTGAATATTTCCAAAGACTTTTACAGACCCTTTGCAAATAAGAGTCTCCCTGACACCTGTGAAGGGCAAGGCAAAGCAATAGGCTTCAACCTGCACCTCCATCAGAACCTTCTGAGGAGCTAAGGCATAACAAACTGTTCAGAAACCCTTGATCTGGGCAGTATGTGAATAGGGAACATCAGGAACAACTAAGCATGCTGGCAGGCTCTCCAACTAAGCATTTTCTCAAGAGGCATGAACAAAGAGAGCTGTGCTGCAGGTGGAACAGGTACCCATTACTCCTTTGCACGGAGATCTGGACACCTAAAGCTCTGGAAGGTCAAGCGGCTCCTGGGTGAGTGGCTTGCCAGGAAAGGGAGCCTTATTTGAAGGGCCTACACAGTGCTGACAGTCATTCTGAATGGCTGGGAACAGTGATGGGGGCAGCTCAGAGGGCAGGCACCACCACGTGCTCTTCACCCATTTGCACAGCTCAAATTAAATGCTGCTAACATCAGGAACTGCAGCATCAGTGCCCAGGCAGCCCTCCCCAGTGCCAGCCCCAGGTGGGCACTGGTGACTTGAGGAGATGGGAATTACCCCTTCACACACTAACCATAGCAATGCCTGTCTTCTGGTGGTGACCCACGCCTCCATCCACTGCCCGGACAATGAGGATGTATTCAGATTTGGCCTCCCGGTCCAGCAAAGATGTCGACGTGATTTCTCCTGGAGTCATAGGAGATGAGAGGGATTAGTGATGTTGTATGGTGAATAGGGGCACTGGTAAAAAAAAAAAAGACACTCAAAACCAGAGACAGGAGTTGGGGTGAAAGAGGAAGAATGATGGCAAGAAAACCAGGGGAAAATCATGAGAGGGATCTCAAAGGAAAAGAGGGGAGCGTGTATGGAGGTTCACCTGAGCGAGCATTGATCCGAAAATGTGAGGAGCCCTCCAGAGAGTAGATGATTGACTCCTGCCCATACTCCCTAGACCGGTCCATGTCTGTGGCATTAAGAAACAGCACCGTGGCTCCTTGAGTGAAGCAGAATCGAGGATTAGAATGAACCCTTTGCAGCCAGAGCAGCTCTCCCCAGCTGCCCCATCTCCCTACATTGCTCCTACAGGTCATTTGGCCAAGGGGTCCCCTTGCCTGCATGCACAGTGAGGCCAAACCCCAAGACCTGAAATTCTGCCGGGTCTCTGGCTTTTGCATCCCCAAAAAGCCATCACCCACCCTGTTCTGGCTGTAAGACCCCCAGAGCCCTCCTGCTAGCCTAGAGGAGTGAGGCTGTGCTCGTACCTGCCATGATGTCTTCCATGATGGTTATGACATAGGAGGGCTTGCTGAATGTGGGGGGGTTGTCGTTTTCATCCTGAAGCAAAGAGAACATTGAGAGGCTGGTTGGGAAAAAGGCAAAATGGTCAAATAGCTACAAAAGTCTGGTACGAGGATGCTCCTGGCCAACTCAAGACGTGACCAGCTCAAGGCACCAGTGTGTGGAAGATGGCCTTAGGGGTAAGGAAATGGAGGTCTGAGTACATGTTTCTTTCACTGCAGACCAGCTGAGGTGGAGGTAAGCAGATAGTCAGTGACTTTGCTGAGCCCTACGGTGGGGACAATACCGACTATCCCATAATCCAGCATCCTGGGCAATAAGCAATAGTTCTGAGGAACCACGACCATCCTCTGAGCTGCTCCTGCCTCTACCACAAGCTCTGGGAAGACGTAAACACTGTACAAAGCACAACAGCACCATGCACAGACCCACTCCTCCCTCTTGGAGTGGCACATGGGTGGCTTTGTGCTCCAGATCACCCCAGCCATGAGGCTACCAGGGAAACTGGCCTGGCTAGGGGAGCTGCTGAACTTTAGCTGCCTTTGCTGAAGTGGAGATTTGCAGAGAAAGCAACATTTTGAGGGGTGAAACTGGTCTGCATACGAGCGTGCTCCCTCCAAGCCTGTCTCTGCCAGCAACTATGGCCGGTCTGGTGAAACTGGGCACGAGCAACTGTTCAACACATCCCTCAAAACAGATTTTGGACCAGTTTAAATCTCCCCAAGGGGGACTTCAAATCATGTTTAAACAATGTTAAGAATCTGCCTTAAATGAACCAAACAGAACTGCCTACAGAGGGAAGGATGGAGCCACCAAGACATTAAAACACCATTATGGACTTTGCTACTTCCTGGGGCTGCTCTGGAGACATTTTCTACCTGGAGACTGCTGATGGACCTGCATGTTCAGCTGCTCCTGCTGCCGCCGCACTTGATATTTGAGGCAATTTCACGTGCCAACGATGCCCATCGTATTGCAATTAAATCACCATTGCTGCTGGAAGCAAGTGGTCTTTAATCAACATTTGCATCACTCAGTTTTCACTGTGCCTACTCTGAGTGTAATGAGGAAATTGACAGCTCCCTGGGGCGCTGTCCTCACCATCCTTACTCCTACTCAAATTTCAGGGTCCGGGTCATTGTCCCAGTTTAAACCCAGGAGGAAAAGGTGAAAGAAATGGAGAGACCGAGTGTACATCCTGGGTGAGCTGTGCTGAGGTCCAGGTTGGGTGGACACAAGCCAGAGCAGATGCCGTGCCATTTCATTAGCGGTCGAGTTCATTTGGCCATGCTCAGCACTGCCATGGCCTGGCAAGCTGTCTCCCACGGAGGCTGGGGCTCACTTCTTGCTGGCTTTCCATCTGGCTGGAGCTGGCGTGCACCTACCTGCAGTGTGGCATGTGGCTTTTCTACTTGAGAAGAACAATGGCCACTTCAGCAACAGGAACTCCAAAGCTCTGTTCTGCAAACCTTCCTGACATGGTTCCTCTGCTCCCATGGGAAAGGGCATCCAGATAACCAGTGATAAACAGCTTCCCATGATGCCCTTCCCAAGAACCCTTAATCCTTCCTCCCCACACCCTCAGTCTTGGACAAACATCATATCATTTTCAGGGATGCTGAGAATTGCAGGTTCTCATAGAAGAGGTCAGAAGAGACCTTTAAGACCATCAGGTCCAACCATTAACCCAGCACTGCCAATTCCACTACCAAACCATGTTCCTCAGCACCACATCTCCACAGCTTCGAAACCCCTCCAGGGATGGGGACTCCACCACTGCCCTGGGCAAAATGCTCACACAGAGATGTGCATGCTAAGCATACCACCCTCTTTCCTCCAGATGTACACACACTATAAGTTGCTGGCTCATCGCCCCGAACTGGGCGTCAGTGGCAGGGAACGAGGCAGAAACTTATTAGCAGTGATATTTCCCTGGCTCCTGGCGTGGTGTGTGCTATTAGTTCTGATTCGGCAGCTCCCTCTACAAAAGCGTATTGTCCCCTAATGGGAAATCTACAAGGCGAGTTTGACTTCTTTATTAAAAACCAACAACCAAAGGATGAAAAAAAAATTTACCTCCCTCCATGCTCACTCTCGTTCTGCCTTTTCACAGCTCTTGTTCCTCAAGTGCCTTCGTGAAACGCTTCCTCCTCATTTTCTTCCTATTTGCTGCCTTTTTTTTTTTTTTTTTCCCTTCTTTTTCCATTTGAGAGAAAAACCTTTTGGTTGAGAGTGGGAAAAGTGACAGCTACTTAAAACCCACCAGTGTACAGACTCAACCCGGAGGAGATGACCCAGTGAAGCATGGTCTTTAGAAAGAGATGGTTATGCTGTCTAAAGCACAGAGTAGAAAGGAGGTATTTAGCCACCACTAATCCCCCCGGCACTGCCTTATTCCCCCTCCCCTGAACATTGTGAGGGATCTAGAGGATGGGAATGTTCGTAGTACTTCATTTCCATCCTACAGCACCAGTGACTTCACCTTCTTTGCCTTCCTAGATTGACACTGCCACCTGCCTGGCTTAGATCCCATCAGGGCAAGACTGACGGCTTATCAAGCAAACTGTCTCCATTGCTGATACCTCCCTCCAGACATCCTCAAACCACAATATGCCTCAAAGTGACAATCCAATCTAATCTTCCCGAGGAATGCTACAATGCTCTATGTCTCCCAGCAGCAACCTCTCCTTGAGGATGTTTGCACCTCTGCCAGCATGCGAGATGCACAACAAAGCCCAGTCGGGACAGCTGGCATTGGGGACAGAAAAAAGTAACTGCCCGTGATTTATTCAAGGACTGATGATTTCCAACACTGCAAGTGCTAACATGCAGCCAGAGCTCTCTCCTCTGCATCCGAGAGCTTCTGGCTATGGGTGTCAAGAGCATCCCAGCCAGGAGTTCCCTGTGAGCTCAGAGGAAGGGCTCACTGGGTGCTCAGTGAACCTCCCCGGACAAAAACAAGGGCAGAGGGCAGATCTCCAGCCCGTCCTCAGATCTGCTCCTCACCCCGTGCCTAGCTGGGGCTCCTACCATGTTATTTCCAGCAGCTTCCCTGTGCATCTTGTGAAGCCAAGGAGAGGGAGGAGCTGCACGGGGTCAAGACAGCCTATCTGCACCTGTCTGTGGTGACACCCCTTCAGAGACGCTCTCACTTGTCTGCTGTCACTCAGACCGTACCAAATACCAGGGACATAATTTCTTTAACCAATATGTATGACACATACACAGGAGATGCATGTGTAATGGCAATCCACACATACCCAGCACGGGGTGGGATAACTTTGCTGGGTGATCCATGAATTAAAGGCACTGTTACGGAGCAATCGCAGGGAAACCACCACCATACTTACAAACACTTCGATGGTGACAGGGACGGTGCTGTTGAGCGGTGGGTTGCCGGCATCCTTGGCCATCACTGTCAGGTAAATAACCCCGTTGGCCACCTGCTCATAGTCGAGGGGGTGATTCACACTGATCACTGAAAGGATGCAAAGCAGGGTGGTCAGGGAGGGCATTCACATACTGAGCAGGACAGTGGGCATGCTCCATGGGTGACCCATCGCACCACCTCCACAGGGCCAAAAGTGCCTGCTCAAGGTAGCAATGCACATGAAACATGAGTGCTGGGGATTAGTGAGCTCTCTGCACTGGTATAACCCAGACTGAGCTGCACACCCATGGAAACATGGTTCTACAGCAGAATCATAGACCCTTCCCCAGCTTTGTTGCCCTTCTCTGGACACACTCCAGTTCTTCAATGTACTTCTTGAAGTGAGGGGCCCAAAACTGAAGCCAGAATTCGAGGGGCGGCCTCCCCAGTGCCATTGGAGTATTCCCTGCCCTAGTCCTGCTGGCCACAGTGGTGCTGATCCAAGCCAGGATGCTGGTGGCCTTCATGGCCACCCGGGCACATGCTGGCTCACCTTCAGCCAGCTGTTGACCAACACCCCCAGGTCTTTTACCTCCAAGAAACTTTCCAGTCACATCCTTATCTCAGGCCCTGCTGCGAAGGACTGCACTGCAGGTGAGGTCAGGACAAGCAGAGGAGCTGCTGAAGCAGCTTCTTAAAGCTTACTGATGCAGTTGCTTGCAGGGCTGTGAATGCAGCCTGAGCTGCTGCTGCTCACCAGAGGCACCATGGTCCTGGGACTAGTGCTTACCTCCATACCCTTCCGACACTGTGATGTCAAAGTAGTCAGGGAAGGCAGATGCCTGCACGATGCTGTATGTGATCTGGTTGTTTGGAGGTGAATCCTCATCAGATGCCTAAGGCATGGGCAGAGGAAGTAAATGAGCATGGGATCTGTGACGGTGACATGCAACAGGAGAGTGCCAAAGAGCTGGGAGGTTGCAGACTGGGCCCACGAAGAGAGGAAAAGTGATGGTGGAGGACGTACTCATCACTGGTCACCAGAGGGTTTGGAAACCAGCCTCTCCTCCCATCCTGCCTCCCAGGGAGGATTCACTGTCTCCTCCTCTCCTGCCTCCCTGCAGCACTCACCCAGCCTGGCCCCACACAGGGAAAGCCATGCTTCCAAACTTTTGCATCATGGCAAAGTTTATTCTTGTGCCATAAAGTTTATTCTTGTGCCATCCTTGCAATTATTCTCTCTTTTTTTTTTTTTCCCCTTTCAATTGTGCCATTATTCATGTTTATTCATGCAAACAATCTTCCTTCCACAGCACAAGGCTTACAGCTCCATCAACAACACAGAGAGCACCTTCCCCTCGGTAGCTGCTGTTATTGAGCAGAGTGAGGCGATGTGGAGGCAGTGCCTGTGCCCTGGGAGAAGCCCCAGGTCCTGGGGATGCCACATGGGCACAGGACTTATAGGAGAGGAGAAGGGGGAAAAGGGAGAGGAGGGGGAAGACGGGGAGATGGCAGCAAGGGTGGACCAGGACCTAACCCACTCCCATCTTCCCACCACACATCCAGAGCAGAGGAGCAGCTCCAGTCCCTCACCCGGAGCCGGACCACCTGGGTGACAGAGGGCTCATTCTCCCTCAGGGCCCCCAGGTATGCCTCCTTCTGGAAGGTGGGCACGTTGTCGTTGACGTCGAGGATGTTGATCCGGACGCGCCCTGTTGTCTCCTCCCCACCACCGTCGCGGGCGATGACGGTCAGGGTGTAGCGCTGTGTGGTCTCGAAGTCCAGCCGAGCCGTTAGGAGGATGACGCCTGTGTCCTTGTCCAGTGAGAAACTGAAGGGCCAGGAAAGGAGGGGGAAAGCCATCGTGAACACACACTGGAGATGGAGAAACAGGGTGGCAGCAGCCTGACAGCTAGACCTGCGGTGGGCGAAGTTCATGTCTTTCTTCTGAGGAATATCAGTTCTCAGAGCATCATCAAGAGATCAGGGCAGGTGATGGGGTAAAAACCCTCAGTGCTGCTTTACAGGCAGAGAAAGTAGGTTCAGAGGCCCTGAGATGCCTTCTGCTGGGCAGCCCACATGCCTCCTCCCTGCCCCTCCCTCAAGTGGGTCCACACACGATGCTCTAGGGCCAACAACTGGCTGGCAAATGCATTTATCAGTCCCAGGCAATGCTGGTGCCTATAGGTCCTGATTTAGCAAAGCAATTAAATGTGCTGAGCATCGGGCACACAATGAAGTTAACTTGTCCCTTTGGGAGCCAGCACAGTGGGGTTTTCATAGGGCGTCTTGCAGGTAACATAACAACTCCCATGTGACTTCTTAGTGAGGTTACAAGAGGATGTCAGGGGATCAGACACACTTACCGGTCAGGGTCATCGCTGAAAAAATAACTGACTTTCCCATATGTGCCCACGTCATTGTCAGTTGCCTGAAAAAAAAAAAAGTTAATCCCTAAATGAAGGTATTTATGGCAAAGTTGCATTACACACACTGGTGAATCCATTACAGTCTCTTTACCTCCTTCTACCCATGTGCCAGTGAGCTGGTACCAGCACAGACCATGTGTGCTGCCGTTTATGACCCAAGAGATATGAGGCTGGGGCTCTCTGTGCTCACCTGGGTTATCTAGGATGCTGGTGGTATTCTTGGCCACCTGGGCACACACTGGCTCATCTTCAGCTGGCTGAACACCCCCAGTGACTAACACCCCCAGGTCCTTTCCAGCTGCCACCAGGCAGCTTTCCATCCACTTCCCCCAGCACTGCAGGGGGTTTTTGTGACTCAAGTGCAGGATCCAGCACTTGGCCTTGTTGAACATTATCCCACTGGCCTTGGCCCATCGATGCAGCCTGGCCAGAACCCTCTGTAGAGCCTCCTGACCCTCCAGCAGACAAACCCTCCCACCCAACTTGGTGTCATCTGCAAACTTACTGAGGGTGCCTCGATCCCCTCATCCATATCAGTGATAAAAATATTAAACAGAACAGCCCCCAGCCCCGAGACCTGGGGGACACAACTTGTGACTGGCCACCAACTGGACTTAACTCCATTCACCACCACTCATCGGGCTTGGCCATCCAGCCAATTTTTTTTTATCCAGCAAATCATCTGCCCATCCATACAGACCAGGAAAAACAAGAGAAGGGATTTAGACTTTGCTTTCCACCAGCAGCTCCCACTGGACAGCCCTTATGGGGGGGTGCAATCTGCTGCAAGCCCACTGCTGGACCAAAGCCTCCCAGGATGCTGCAGCACAGGGGTGCAGTGCCGGCTCTCAGTCAAAGCTGCTGCCAGCGGCAGGACCAGCTGCATGTTCACCAGTGCCAGCTGGAGTGGGGCTGGTCATGACTAAGCAACCAGCACCTTCTGGGGAAGGTGTGTGAAACTCAGTGTGTCAGCTCTGGATGAGCAAGGTAAGATTTATGTATGTTTTAAAGTCTTTCCTCTAATGAATATATAAAATATGCATGAGCGGCAGCAGGAAAAAGGAGCAGAAAATTTCATTTTTAGGTGAGGAAAGTGGACTACAAGCCCCCAAATATCCTTTTTCTCCCCCCAGTATATTTTCTAAATGGAGTCCTGTCTGGATTACTTAGACACCAACAGGACTGTGATAAAGCATGGTCAAAGACACATTTTATGTCCAGATACCAGTAAAAGGCTGTATTTTAGGACTGGCGTGGAACACAACCCATTCCTGAAACCTTCCTGATTTATCGATGGCCTTGATTATCCTTGACAGCAGAGTAGGAGCTTAAGCACATCAAACACTTTTACCCCCATGTACCTGCCACACCACGGGGTAATAGAAGGGGCAAAAGCATGAAAACCAGCCTGAATACATTCATTTTTTCCCTCTCAAATGCTTCCCCAGCTCAGGTAGCAAATTCCTACTCTTTATGCCAGCTGAAGGGCTCACTGGTGGAGCCAACCTTCCAGTCTTAATGATTCCTGATTTTCCTCTCCACTGGCTAAGACACGGTTGCGTTCATCAAAATGGAACAAACCTGTCAAAATCTTCCTGGAGAGATGCCCGTCGAGCAAGTGTCACCTGCTCCCAGAGGGCATCTTGCTCCTTAGAGGACACCCATGAAGATGCCCCATCCCAGCCAGAGCCTGGCCGCTTTTCTGAATGGAAATACCTTGGGAGCAGGGGGATTAATCTACCATCTGCCCACCCATCTTCCCTCAGCCAATTGATACTGGTGTTAGTCCCCCATCCTATGAACTGCCACCAGCCCAGGTGGCTGTGAATCGCAGTGGCAAAGCCCCAAAGTGTGTCTGGGGCTGGCCAACAAGAGCCCTGGGTCCTCTCTCTCCAAAATCCTTAGGCATCCTCAATATGGCTGGTAGGAGCCAGCCCTTCACCTCCCAGCCAGGATTTTTCCCAGCTGTTACTTACTTGCCCACAACCTCTGTGAACCTCTAGGTCCTATTAATTCCTAAGTAGCTGGTGCAAGAGAGGAGCCCAGAAAGGCATTTCACCAAGCGTCTGGATCACTTGGTGATGAGATCATGATTTACAGAGGGCCTGACAATGCCACAAAGCACGGCCAAGACGAATTCCCTTCATTTGGCCCTGTACAATTGCACTTGTAAGTGCTTATTGCAATGACAGACAACACTGGGAAAGTGTAATTTTCTTCTGCCGGGGGAAAAAATATAGGGAAGAAAGAAGGTTAAAAGAAGGTTAGCACAGAGCTGCTCAGTGTGGAAGGTTGCGGGGCCCTGGGGAGCTGAGCCAGGAGGCTGGGCTGGACCCCACGCTGCAGTGATGCTGGGCCAGCCAAAACTGCCTGCAAGGCAAAGCGACTCGCTCAGGAGAAGCCAGGAAGCCAGGGAGCTTAATTCTGCCCCATACACCACCTCAGCAGCTGGGCTAATTAATGATGCTGATTTACACCCAGGGAGGTGGAAGGTGATGCCTGGTTGATGGCTTTCCTGGCGGCTGAACATCATGGACATAATGCAGGGCAACGCTGCAGGTTACTTGAGCGTGACAGGGAATATGCAAAAAAAAAAAGCAAAAAAAAAAAAAAGCAAAATGATGCACGCTCAGCATCTTTAATTTTGGATCTATGCTTGTTCCTGTGATACCAAGTGTTCTCCCCATAAGGGTAAAAAATGATTCTTAGATGCTTGAACCCCTGGGGAGGTGACACACTCCCCATTTTGCAAAGCGATCCTCGGGGCTCCCAAATCTCACTGAGCCAATGGCTTTGCAGGGTCTTCCACAATCCCTGTGTGCCAGCTGCTTGCCTGTAGCTCTCCCCTGTCACCAACTGATACTGGTGCCCCCCTACCCCACCAGCACCCATCCATCCATCCATCCATCCCGGCAGCCGGAGGAGGAAAGGCATCTGGCTGGAAGTTTCCCAGGGTTCCACCTGGAGAAGCAATCAAATAGATTTAACGGCTGCTCCTCTCCTGCCCAGAATATTAAAGTCGGATTTGCCCACTGGAGCCTGCAAAAGGGCAGGATGAAAACATGGGTCCACATCTGTACTTTTATGAGCTGTCACCGGCATAGCCTATTTCTAAAAAAACCACATTTCTGCAGCTAAACTCTGGGAGAATGGTGGGAAGAGGAAGGTAGATAACCCAAAGGAGTAATTTACTGAGCTGCAGCACGGTGGGGGCACCCAGCATGTAAATCACAGGTCTGCAAAAGTACCCCTGGCCCAGCTCTCTATCCATCTCCATTCCCCGAGCACAAATATTTGGGGCATCTTCCTTTTGTCCCACCAAGGGCCATCGTGTCCACCCTTCCCTGCTGGCTCACAGGCTGGCAGAGCCAAAGACAAAAGCGAGGAACCGATGAATGGTTCTGCTCTCATGGGCAAATTGGCAGGAAAGGGCATGTCGTCCAATTTGTTCAGGGAAACAATAGCAATGTTTGACATGTCATCAGGATTGATGGAGCAGAAATTTACATGGGAGACCTGAGTTTTAAACAGCTCCATGGAGCTTCGCTGGTAATGGTTTCAACATTCATCATCCACCAAGCCCCACTCAGTGACTCAAAGTGCCTCAGATTAACTCTACTCACAGCAGCTTCAGGGAGCATGGTAGGAGGAGTGGAGAAGAGTTTAAAGAACCCAGAAGAGCATTTCAGGGCAGCATCCATCTCCTCTGGAGCCCCTGTTAAGGCATTTGTCCCCCTGGATAGGAATGAGCAGCCTGAGGTAGGTTGCAGGGGTGAGCAAAGCACATTGGAAGGATGATTTGTTGATGTCTGGATGAGACGCAGTGCCATGTCCTACCTACCTGAAGATGTCTCCTCTGGCACCAAGGGAGCCAAATCCTTCTCACCTTTCCCTTCATGTGGGGCTGCCAGAGCAGGTCCCACCTTGGTTCACTCTCATTTGCCCTCTTTGTTTTCCCTCCCCTACCTCACATGCAGCAACCAGGAAATAAAAATTGATGGGGAGCAAATTGCTTTGGCCAGAAGCTCTCTGCTTAAAAGAGTTGCAGCAGGAAAGCAATTACCGACCATCAAAAATCTGTCAGGGTACTGGTGTGACTGGGTGTGAGTCTTGTCCTGGTGCTGCCTGCCTGTTTCCATGGCCATGATGAGTGGGCAGCAGGGAGACCAAGGCACCACCGTGCCAATGGGACTTCTGGGGCTTGGGCCATAGGAGAAAGTAAATGGAAGGGGGATTCCCATCTGTTTCCTTCTTTTTTATGGTTTTCTAGGAAAAAGAGGCAGATGTGATCACTCCTTGGGGCAGACTGGGCTACCATGGGCTGCTCTGACCATGCTACAAGCAACCCAGAGTGTGGAGTCATGTCCTGTCATCATACAGGTTTTCAGAGCCACCTAAACAACAACAATCAGTGCTTCTTAAATACAACCTGTAGCAGTTTTCAGGTCCTGGGGAAATAACAGCTAACTTCTGATATCCACCCAAACTGGGATTCAATTTGTGATTTGAGGAAGAGAAATGTGAAAAGCCAAGAGCTTCCATGAGAAGTACTCTTCTGGCTGCAAAAATAGATCAAGAAAAACAATGGAAAACCTATTTAGTCATTATGGCCTTCCCAGACAGAAACCAGCTCTTTCGCCAGCATCGCCTGCCCTGACCGTGCTCTTTTCCAGGCCTTTAAAGAATGGCTGCCTGGTGGGAAGTGGCAATCAGGTGCAAGCAGAGCCATCCGGCATCACCGCGCCTGAGCCCAGCAACGTGATTAACCAGGAATGAGGGAGGTGGGGAACTGGGGCGATGCTGGGGGTACTGGCACCACCGCCTTCCCCAGCAGCTCCAGACCACGTGCCGAGCTGGGAGCTTAATCGCCACTAATGACCCCAGAGGGCTGCACTGAACCTGGATTCAGGGGCGGGGAGCTGGGGGGGTGGGGGGATAGCCAATCAACCCCCCTGGGAATTGCAGAGCTTTTGCCCACCTCTTCTGCCAGCCACTGGGGAATAAAACAGCCTCCTTGATTGTGTTTTATAACAGCGGGCCCTGCAACATCAGCTCCTCGCGAGTGAGGTTAACACTTGCCTGGGCAGCCTTGATTTAGCGGGGAGTAATTTACTGTAGCCAGGCTGCTGCAATGGCTGGAGACTGGAGTTTAAAATGTGAGCTGATAGAAGCCTTGAGGAAGAGAAGAAGGAGTCTCAGGCCTGGGTTTCCACTGCCTAAAGTGACACCAAGACCATTGAAGATGCCCACCTTGGTGGGTTTTGCTGGAGCTCCATGCCGGAGTAGGGCGCAAGTACTCCCCTAATGAACCGTATTGATTTCATATTCTCTGGTTGTCCACCTAAATGGCAAGCAGCACATCTGATAGATTAAATAACCACACAATTGCCTGGTCTGACATCTCAATCACTTTGCTGTTGGGTCTCTAATGAATTTTACAGCCCAGCAAAATGGAAGATATTAAGGTCAAAGTCTGATGAAGGAAATATAAATCCCCAGTGATCTTTGAAGTATTTGCAAGAGCTCCTGGAAGCCAGTCACACCTCTCACCACCTGCAACTCCATTTCATCCAGGTGATGAGCACAGCAGGGAGAAAGAGGACAAAAGCAAAGGAAGAGAAAAGAGCAGAACTGGTCCTTGCCTGAAAATGGACACAAATGTGTTGAATCCCACCCTGAAAAAAGAGAAAGGCAACACCCAACCTTAGTTCAGCAGGAATTAAGGTAATTCACCCTGAAACAGGATGCAGCCCGTGGTTGTTATGAGTGTGAAACAAACCCAGTCGGAGAGTAGGCTTTTTAGTTTGCTAGCAAGGGGTAGTAAGCCCAAAACACATCCCTGTCAGGCAGAGGTGATCCCAGAGAAAGCAGCAGGGATGCTCCTTGTTCAGCTCAAGAATAGCCAGAAGCCACAGGCTGAGCTCTAAGAACACATTGTCACTTCCCAGAAGCTGGAAATTACACTGGAGTCTCACACAGACAGCATGCAGTCACTTCTCCAGGGTGTTTTAGGGGACTGAGGACCTTAGTGTTACTCCTGTGACTGAAGATACCAAAAGAGGTTTGGTTACAGGAAACATAGAATCCTTTCAGTGGGAAGAGACCTTTTAGATCATTGAGTCCAACTGTTAACTCAGCACTGTCAAACACACCACTAAACCGTGTCCCTTACCAACAGATCTCCATGGCTCTGAAACCCCTCCAGAGATTGGGAGTCCACCACTGCCCTGGGCAGCCTGGGCCAGGCCTTGACAACACTTGTGGGGAAGAAATTCTTCCTCATGTCCAACCTAAACCTCCTCTGGTGCAACTTGAGGCTGTCTCCTCTTGTCCTTTTGCTTGTTCCTTGGGAGAAGAGACCAACCCCACCTGGCTCCAACCTCCTTCCAGGGAGCTGTCAAGAGCAAGAAGGTCTCCCCTGAGCCTCCTTTTCTCCAGGCTCAATGACCCCAGGTCCCTCAGCCGCTCCTCACAAGACTTGTGCTCTAGACACTTCCCCAGCTTTGTTGCCCTTCCCTGGCCACACTCCAGCCCCTCAATGTCCTTCTTGGAGTAAGGGACCCAAAACTGAATCCAGGATTTGAGGTGTGGGAAGATCAAGCAGAGCCTATGGCCCAAGGCAGAAGTGGCCTCTGGATGGTGGGACAGGTCTCAAGAGATTGACTCCCTCCAAGGGAGGTTTAGTGTGGTTTAACCAGAGACAGCGCTTAGTTGGCGAGGAGCGCAACAGCCACAGCCTTTCTGCTGTTAGTGCGTCTAGGGTCAGGGACGTGCAGCATGGGATCCACCCAGCGCAGAGTGGTGACCTCTGCACTTGCCAGAGTTGGTGTGGGGACACAGACAGAACTCCCACAGAAACATGCAGCCCTTCAGGTCACGGGCTGCAGGCGCTGCCAGAGCCTCTTGCTGGCAGCAAGCGGCAGCCAAGAGAACTGCTGTGTTCACTGTGACCAAGGAGATGAGCTGCTCAGCCTGGTGGGTGAACTACGTGAAGAAGTTGAAAGGCTGAGGAGCATTAAGGAGGTAGAGAGGAGATAGATTGGTGGAGCCAGGCTCTGCCTGCCTTGAAACAGGAATGGTAGCACCTGCTGATGAGTGCCTAGGACCCCAGGGCCTCAGTGTCCTGCCCCTCTCAGGCCACAGACAGGAGCCCAAATGATGAGAAGGAGCGGAGGCTGGCACATGGCAGGGGCAGCAGATGAAATCCCTGCTTGCCCACCTCACCACACCAGGTGCCTCTATGCAACAGATATGAGGCCCTGGTAGAGGAAGAGCAGACAAATTAGGTTGGGGACAATGGGGAAGCTACAGCTGGGGGGTCTATGCAGTCAAACAGGACTACTATCCACATCACCACCTCACACGAGAAGAATAGAAGGGCTCTAGTTGTAGGAGACTCTGCTCTGAAGGGTACAGAGGGTCCAATATGCTGTGCAGACCCTCATCACAGGGAGGTCTGCTGTTTCCCTGGAGCACAAGTTAGGGACATCACTAGGAAGCTTCCTAGCTTAGTGACATTGTGCCCATCTTTAAAAAGGGTAAAAAAGATGACCCTGGGAACTACCGCCCTGTCAGCCTCACTTATGCCTGGGAAGATCATGGAGCAGATCCTCCTGGAGGATATGCTAAGGCATATGGAGGACAGGGAGGTAATCCTAGGTAGTCAGCATGGATTTACTAGGGGCAAGTCCTGCCTGACCAACCTAGTGGCCTTCTACAATGAAGTGACTGCATCAGCCAACAAGGGTAGACCTATGGATGTCATCTACCTGGACTTCTGCAGGGCTTTTGACACAGTCCCCGACAACATCCTTATCTCTAGGTCGGAGAGTTACGGGTTTGATGGGTGGACTGTTCAGTGGATAAAGAACTGGCTAGATGGTCGCATCCAGAGAGTGATGGTCAGCAGCTCCAAGTCCAGATGGAGGAAGGTGATGAGTGGTGTCCCTCAGGGGTCTGTGCTGGGACCAGTGTTGTTTAATATCTTCATCAATGATATTGACAATGGCATTGAGTGCACCCTCAGCAAGGCTGCGGATGATATCACGCTGGGGGGGAGGGGGGTGCAGTTGATATGCCAGAGGGACAGGATGCCATACAGAGGGACCTGGATAGGCTGGAGAGGTGGGCCCAGATGAACCTTATGAGGTTCAACAAAGCCAAGTGCAGGGTCCTGCACCTGGGTTTGGGTAACCAACTTTATCATACAGGCTGGGAGAGGATATACTGGAGAGCAGTCCTCTAGAAAAGGGCTTGGGGGTGCTGGTGAATAAAAAAATGGGTATGAGCCACCAACGTGCAATCGCAGCCCAGAAGGCAAATCACATCCTGGGCTGCATCAAAAGAACTGTGGCCAGCGGATCAAGAGAGGTGATTCTGCCACTCTGTCCTGCCCTGGTGAGACCTCACCTGGAGTACTGCATCCAGCTCTGGAGCCCCCAGCAGAAGAAGGATGTAGACATTGGAGCGTGTCCAGAGAAGGACCACCAAAATGATGAGGGGAATGGAGCATCTCTCATACGAAGACAGACTGAGGGAGTTGGGGCTGTTCAGCCTCGAGAAGAGAAGGCTCTGGGGGGACTTTATAGTCATCTTCCAGTACCTGAAAGGGGCCTACATGAAGGTGGGGGAAGGCCTATTCAAAAGGGTTTGTAATGGCAGGACAAGGAACAATGGTTTTAAGTTGGGAAAGGAGAGGTTTAGGCTGGATATTAGAAAAAAGTTCTTTAGCATGAGGGTGATAGATCACTGGAATGGGCTGCCCAGAGAGGTGGTGGAGTCACTCAAGGTCAGGCTTGATGGGGCTCTAAGCAACCTGCCCTAGGTAGAGTTGTCCCTACTTGTGTAGGGCGGTTGGACCAGATGAGCTCTAGAGGTCCCTTCCAGCCTAAAACATTCTATGATTCTGTGATTTGCACGTCTCATGTCTCTAAAATACCCAGTTTAGGTAAATTAGCCTCCCTTTAACACCCCAACAGCAGCTTGTCAGCAGCATGAGGGGCTGTACAAGGTCATCTGTCCCCAGGGTGACATTGCCTTTGTCAGAGTATGACTTCAGCTAATGGTATCCACGGGGTGCTGATTTGCACTGGAGCTCTCTGAGCTCCAATGGAAGCTTCACATTGGAGAGGTGTAGGTGTTCAGGGCACAAGGGAAGGTGGCCTGGAAAAGAGATGAAAACCCAGGAGCAGTGGCTCTGTTAGAGCTTTTTTTTTTTTTTTTTTTTTCTGTGGTGGGGGAACTGTGATTTTTTTTTTAATATTATTCCTACTTCTGCACTTTAGCTGAGCATTTCTCCTGACAGCTCTATCAGGACAGGGAGCGGCTGCAGAAGCTGCAATAAGCATCTCTCTCCTCAGCGCTCAGGCTGTCAGGATTCCTATTCCACACCATTTCCATCTCACGGATTGATATTTAGATTAAGGAGATAAACACAGCCAAAGAGCACTGGGCCCTGACAGAAAGACGAGGACTTCAGATCTGTCAGTCATGAGGCTTCCTGGTAACTCCCTCCTCCCCTTTATTTACAGAGCTGGATTGATAAGAATATTTAACGGGAACAAGAAGTGCAAGTATATATTTTGGTTTTTTTTCTAAAGAGAGGCATGCAGGAAGAAGACAAGCCATTCATGTTTAACTTTCCAGGCAATTTGGAATCATCTGCTCTGATTATTTAACTATTTACTGTTTCATGTATTTGCAGTTTTCTTCTCCTCTTGCAGATAAAGGATTCAATTTTCTTTTAAGTGGTGGGGAAATTGGAAGAGACTTTGTTCTGTTTAAGCACTGCTGGAGTTGGAACACTCAGAGGATGTTGAGAAGAGCAAGATCAATTAAGATGCTAACAGGGAGGACAAGCTGTGTGGACCAGTGGAGAGAAAAAGCATTGGAAGGAGGGACAAAGTCCAGGCTTGAAGGACATCAGAAATAAGCCTTCCCTCTGCCATCTCCCTTCCAAGGGCAAGCCTTGCCCTGGTTCTCACCTGTACCCAGTAAAATCCCTTTATTTATTTATTTCAAGGAGAGAAGATGGAGTTGACCTGGGAGTCCTTCTTCCAGTGTTGGACCATCCTGTAGTCCCCAAACCCATGTGGGAAGGCAGAGAAGGTGCAAGCTACTTCTAATGCAGGTGCAGTAGGTGACTCCCTGCAGCACAAGACATAAACTCTACCTCCCCAAGCAAAATTTAGCAGGTCAATCAAAAGTAAACTGTTGACAAGCCCTGTGCTTTCCCCATCACAGCATGGGGGAACACTGTCCTACTGACCACCAACGCCCCATGAGATGATGGGCCACACCACTCTCTGGTCCTAAGGCTGGGAGAGCACCCCAGGCACCACAGATGTGGCAGGGGTTGGTTTATCTCCCACCTGATTCCCTGTAGAAGCTGTGAGTGTGCTCATCCCTAGAAGCCTTTTCGTCTACCCACTTTAGTCCCTGCTCTGAGTGGCTATGTTCCTTATTCTGGAACATAGCCCCAAAAATCTCCCCAAAATCAGGAGAAATGTCATCTCTCCCCCAAGGCTTACCCATGCAGTCACCATCATCACATGAGACAGAAACAAAACTCAGGGTGAGCACCTTGGCCCAGCACCTTGCCCACCAGCAGCTCAAAGCCATAGCCAGCTCCTCCACTCAGCCTCTAACACCTTTTATCCTGGATTATTTCTGTCCCCTGCTTTCACTTTTCCTCTAAGAAAAAGGGAAAAGAAAAACCTTGGAGATCATCAAGAAACAAATCATAGCAGCAGCTATGCAGGCGTTAGGGGATGGCAGGTGCTTTTGGCCAAAGGGATGGAGGGGCGCAGGGTGGGTGAGACCTGAAGGCTACAGGCAAACAAAGGAACCTCCCACCAAGTTTGCAAAGCCCCATCCCACCCACATCAGCCACGTACTTTGAGCTGGACAGACCCTGAGGGATGCATCCATCCCATGCACACCAAAGCCACCCTAGGACCACCTCAAAGGTGCAGGCCAGGATTTGGGAGCCCACAGACCACGGCATCGTTATGCCTCCACCAAACCCACGCCAGCAGCAGGCTGAGGGCCGATTGAGAAAGTGATTTGCATTTTAAATAGGTGCTTATTGATGTCTGTGACTCTCCTTCCCAGGGTGGGAAAACTACATTATTACTTTCTCGTTGACTGGCGTTTACAGCTGGCTGGAAAGAAGGGGGAAGAAAATCAGGCTGGGATTGATTTTCCCATCCTCGATGCGAGGCCAAAGAGAGATCGAAGAAGCAGAAGAAAACTGACAGCTGGGTGGTAAAGGAGAGAAATTTTGCCAACCAAATTAAACGTTGCCTTAATGAGGAGAGTAATGGAAGGTTAATTAGCGCATTTACTTCATTAGGCTCTTACTAACAAGGCTCGTCCCGAAGAAGTGCAGTGGGAGGGAGGGGGAAGACGAGAATCCAGGTGAGTGGATGTGTCAGGACAATGATCAGGAAGGGGACAACCCATGGAAGGTATCAAAAAGGGTTTATTCAAGCTTGTGAACCAGAATATATATATATATAGTAATACATATACATATAAGAATACTTTGGCTAAAGTATCTGCAAAAAAGACAGAGGGACCTTCTCTACCCCTTCTCCATAAAGTAACCTGAAAATTATAATCTGAAACTCAGCAAAAAAAGGGGAAGTGGCATTTTTTTAAAGTGCAAGACTGCCTTACTCAGGTTACCAAGCCCCGAGGGACGATGGTGCTTATTTTACCCACCTTGCTGCATATTACAAGCTATAGAAAATCATTCCCATGCTGAAATTGGTGCCTGATAGTTGAACTGGGAACCATGGTTTATAGTCTGAGGTCTGTGGACTGCTGGAGATGCTCGGGCTATTCCTTAGGGTCTCTCTGAAGGTAACTCTGAAAAGTACACCAGCAGGCTTGTGTGCGGGGGGAACAATTCAAAGCTTTGAGGAATCTCAGCACCCCCTTCAGACTTCTTGAGGGTGGTTGTCACAGGGAGAAACTCAACACCAGTCCAGCCCAGCAGTATTTCTAGGTAAGGAGGACTCGAAGTCAAGGCAGAGAGCATAACCTCACAAGGACATGGGAGGAGAAGGGAGTCACTAACTCAGCAAAGATTTTGAGGTTTGAAAGTGGACCAGCAGGTAATGCACTCCCTGCATATCCCTCCATGTCCCCTCGTCCTCACCCCAGCTGTTTTCCATGGAGTGTGGGCTGGGAGAGGGCCGGGCAGCAGCCTCCCCAGCTCCCTCCTGCTTGCCAGCTGGCTGACAGAGCCCGCAGCCACCGATCCCAGCCTGCGCAGCCAAGCCAGACCAGGGCAAATAAAATGGAGAGGAGGGATCACAGAGCTAGGATTACTTTCCACACTTCCCTGGAGAATCATTTTTCTCCAGACCCTTCAAGGCAAATCAAATGCATTGTTGTCTTAAAAACGAGTTACTCTTGGTTTGTTCAGGCTTTAATGATTTTGGTTATCGGAGCTTTTCAGGAGGACTTCACTGTGCAGATCTGTAGCATACGAGGAGCTTAAGGAGACCTCCTGCCCCTTAATTCTTACCTCCTGCTGAGTCATCTTAGGCTCCTTCCCCATTCCTTCAGATCTAGCAAATATATCAGCAGTGGATAGCAAGGCACATGCCTGTGCCAGCACGGAGGTCCCTGGCTTTTGGGAAGCCGGCCCCACGCCGACCCCAGCTCTCAGCAGCTGCTGCCAAAGCAGCAGTATCCAAAGGCAGGTTTGGGGGGCACTGTGCTCTCCACCCCACCCATCACAGCATGCATTCTCTGCAGCTTTGCACGCCTCGGTGTGACAAGCGTGAACACACGCTCACACCTTCCCTGCTCTTCCCAGCCAAGCATCCTCCACTGCACGCGAAGGGCATGGCTGGTGCCAGAGCCCCAGCACATCACCAGTGCTGGACTGAACGCCCCTTACTCCTTTTCCTCCTGGGAGGAACTCACTGGAAGCCGGGCTGGATCCTAGTGACCCCAGAAGCACAGCTTCTTCTGCACAAAAAATGTTCCCAGCTGAAAGCTCCATCTAGTTCTGATGCCTCTAACCCTCCACGGATCACGGAAGAGCTCCACCACAGCTAATGCGATGCAAGGCCAGGAGACCCCTTTCAAATCCTCCACACCTGGGCAAGGAAGAAGCAAAGACCTGAGCAGCTGGGTCCGATGCCTGACCAGCATCCGTCCTCTTCATATCCACCAAGCATGGGAACCTGTGGCTTTTCTTTCAGCTCCCATCCCAGCTGATGTGCTACACGAGGTCTTGTGAAGCAGCACCACTACTCCCTACTGCTGGCACTGAGGCAGTTTGGAACAGGATGGAGAGTAGAAGCATCTTGGCTTGGGTCAGCACTAGCATGGCCAGCAGGACTAGGGCAGGGATCGTCCCCTGGACTTGGCACTGGAGAGGCTGCACCTTGAATCCTGGGTTAAGTTTTGGGGCCCTCACTCCAAGAAGGACATTGAGGGGCTGGAGTGTGTCCAGAGAAGGGCAACAAAGCTGGGGATAGGTCTTCTTACAAGAAGCAGCTCAGAGAAGTGGGGTTATTTAGCCTGGAGAAAAGGAGGCTCAGGGGAGACCTTCTTGCTCTCAACAGCTCCCTGAAAGGAGGCTGGAGCCAGGTGGGGTCATAGAATCATAGAAATGTCTGGGTTGGAAGGGACCTCTAGAGGTCATCTAGTCCAGCCCCCCTGCCGAGAGCAAGGACATCCTCAACTAGAGTAGGTTCTCAGAGCCTCATCAAGCCTCACTTTGAATGTCTCCAGGGATGGGGCCTCAACTACCTCCCTAGGCAATTTGTTTCGGTGTTCCACCACCCTCATGGTAAAGAACTTCTTCCTTACATCCAATCTAAATCCACTCCATTCTAATTTAAAACCATCACCCCTTGTCCTTTCACTCTAGGCCTTTGTAAACAGGTCCTCTCCAGGCTTTTTGTCAGCTCCCATCAGGTACTGGAAGGTGGCTGTTAGGTCTCCCCGGAACCTTCTCTTCTCCAGGCTGAACAATCCCAGCTCCCTCAGC
>JANHGN010001882.1:0-26269 GCA_024605025.1 Megaceryle maxima
AACAGTGTTTTGAGAGAGGTAAAATTTTTGGGGGGAGAGTTTTAAAGTGTGTATGTGACTTTTATTTTATTGTTTTTTTTTTTTTTCCCCCCCCCCCCCCCATCTTCCACTAATACGTTTCTCTTGCAGAGGAAACTTTCATTGAGATGACTGAAATTGCTGCAGTGAGAATGGTAATTACTTGGGCTCCCTTCCTTTTAAAAGCTGCATGCAAGAACTGTGTGGTGAGTCAAATGTAGACTAATGGTTATGTAAATGTCACTAATTTTAGATACAGTCAAGATCTGAAAGTGTGTTTCCTTTTAAGATTTTATTTTCTTCACTATCATGACTCAGTATCACTTGCTAATCTCACTTTATTAACCCTGTTATGTTTTACCATTAAAATGCACATGCCTTCTTCAAGTCAGTGTTTACAGATTCGAGTTTATACACCATATAGATGTTTTAAAAGGAGGGGAAAAATAAAATCTTATCTACACTGGGAATTTGTTTTGACTTCAGGCTTCACAGGTCTGTTACTGGTGCAGTCACACAATTAAAAACCTGAGGTAGATGAATATGACTCCCAAGTTTTCATAATTCATAAATCTGCATTATTTGACCACATAGAATTTTAGCCTGGTGTATGTGCTGGTAAAAACAACACTTTTCTTGTCTTCCCCTCCTATGGATTTAAACTGGTAAAATCACCAATGGTTAAAATTTCCAGTTTACTTCAGATCTGAGCAGTTCCCAGTAGAAGAGCTATGCAGTAAAGCTACTACAGACCTCCTAAGATAGGTGACCAAAACAAGGTTGACTACTTAATAAAAATAGGTTATCTGTCTGAAATTTGGTTAGCTTTCTTGCTGAGGCTTCTTGAAATCTCAGTGTGTTATATTTGCTTATCTGTAACTGCTTAATACTATAAGCCCTGCATATACATTTCAGCCATTTGAAAACTTTGAAATGCTTGGAAAGACCAACCCCTGTAGGCTATAAAAGAAAAAGACATTATTCTTCCACCATTCCCTTCCCTTTAAAGGTCACTGCTTTCTGTGAGCATGCTGCAGACCATGGTGCTTGCAGAGGCCCATCCATCCTGCTACTCTTGTAAACCCAGTATTTTAATGTCTCTAGGCTTTATCTCCAGGACTTCTATGAGTAGATGTGACTCTAAAGAGCTGATCAGAAAGATGTGAGGGCATGCTACAAATACATCTATTTGCATTGCTTTGTCCAAGTCCAGTGGCCAAACCATTTATTCCTGACGGCTTCATTGTGCCGGTGCAGGCCTTTGTGTGTCTAGTGAAACAAACTGCTTCCTTCTGGTTCACCCTGCAAACCCCTGTAACTGGCACGAGGCAGGGGTTGGCAGGAAGTGGGTGGGAAGAAGCAGAAGGGGAAAGTTTGGACTGCCTTGTTTGGTGGTCCTAGCAGCTTATAGCAGTTTAGTGACGTGATGAAAATACAATTTGGACATTTGCAGAACCAGAGCTCAACTGAGGAACCAAAGTTCCTGTCTGGAGTAAGAAAATGACTTCGAGTGCTTCTGAAGACCTACTCAAATTATTCAGTTCCTAAAACTTTTAAAAGAATGTCATCTTTCTCACATGCTTCACAGTTGCCTTAAATAATATTAGCAATTGCCTTTCCAGAGGTTTATCTGCACAGGTGGTGCCATAGCCTGGGGGTGAATAAAACTCCCTCTGCATGGCAGCTCTGGCCTCCTAAGGACTCTCCCTGATATAAGAAAGGAAGGCTTGCTGTTATCAGTTTGGGTGCTTATTTTCTGCTAGGCCTAGGGAACTGTAAAGGGAAAAAGATGCTTAATTCATATAAAAGAGTAAGAAAAGGTAGGCTTGCTTGAAAACAAAGCTCAGGTTTAGCTGTACAGGAACGAAGACAACTAGTGAGAGGAGCATGTCTACACATCTAATGTTGAAAGGTTGGAGATGAGAACTGATATGGGAAGGACAGATCTGATGAACTGGAAAATTGGAAGGATTGGGACAGATTGGGCAAAGAATTGGGGGTTTTGTTCGTTCCTTGAAATTGGAAGAAACAGCAGCCTAACAGAAGAGATCTGGCCTGAGGCAAAGAGAATGAATCAGGATCGGGAAAAGGGGCTTGCACACCTCGGATCATTCCTAACATTCACTGGAGTGCTCTCTGCTTCAGATCCTGATGGTACTGCAGACTGTTAAGTAGTAGCTTTTGCTGTCATCTGTGACATCACTGGCAATTTCATCCCCCTCATAGCATTCCACACAGAAGAGGACAACCTCATTAGTGCTCTTAGCTGCTACCTCATGAAAGAGTAGTTGAGATGGGAAGGAACCTCTGGAATCACCTGGTCCAAGTAGGATCAGGCAGAGCAGGCTTTTTTTTTTTTTCCTTTCCTTCTTTTTTTTCTTTTTTCTTTATGGTTATGTCCAGTCAGGTTTTGAATATCTTCAAGGATAGAGACTCTGCAACCTGTCTTGTTCAGATAGAATTTCCTGCATTGCATTTTGTGCCTGTCACCTCCTATCCTGTTACTGGACGCAACTGAGAAGAGCTTGGTTATGTCTTGTTTACTCTCCCTTAACTCCCATCAGCAGGCATGTATAACCTTTTGTTAAGGTCACACATAGATAAGCCTTTTCTTCTCCAGGCTGGAGTCCCAGCTCTCTTGGCCTGTCTTCATGTGAAAGATGCTTCACTTCTCTCATCATTGTTGTGGAAGTAAATAAAACGTTTCAACTGATAAGGGGATTGGAACTCAAGGTGGGGGCAATGCTTTGGGGAGGATGGGGGAGAAAATACAACCCAATAACTGTAAAAACTGTATAAGGAACACAGAGATCACAAAATGAAGCACTAAGAAGTTAGATAACTGCTGCTTCAAGATTCTGCAATCTTCATTTGCCCCCTTGTGTTAGTGGACTATGAAGCAATCTTCATGATAATACTGAATATTTAATCTAATAGGATAGGATTGGCCTGGTGTGGTGCTGAGCCAGGGAAGATGTTTGTGGATTGTGCAAGCAAGAAGCCTGGTGCTGCTGTAGGTAGGTAATTCTGTAGGCAATGGAACTAAAGACTACACACAGAGGAAACCCTGTCTTCGTGCTTATGTCAAATGAGAATTCCTATGAATCAGATGTGATGTTTAATTTTTGTTTTGCTTTTATTCTTATATAATGCTAAACAAGTTACCAGGCCATTGTTTTTGTTGTACTTGTATTCCTCATTTCAGAGGTGTCTGACTTCAGAACCTCCTGACAGAAACACTGGCTGTTCTCATTTGCAGCTGAGCTTCTTAGGAGTTGTCATATTAATTAAAATATTATGTAATAATATGTCTGTTGGCAGTCTCCTGCCTTCCAAAACAGGGTACCTCAAACCGTTGCATACTCCTGTAGTTTCTACCCCTCCATGGCACATTTTAAGTAGGGGTAATAGACACTTCTCTTGCAGAGCTGTTGGGTTTTTGCTTGTTTAAAAACCAGATAATATTTTGTTTAGCAGCTGTACTACAGTAATGCATTTCCTCATGGAATTTTCTACAGTATTAATTCTGATCTCAGAGGAAGAGGTGAGAATTATGCACCTTTTAAAGACCAGATCTGCAATTGCCTTTCCTTCTTGCCAGCTCAAGCTGAGAAATCGAGTTTCCTCATCGTTTATTCATGGTCTGTTTGTCCAGTCCTGTGAACTCCAGAATACTCTCATTTGTCTCCAATCTTGTCACTGATTCATTTTGTATGTATAGCTGTTATTATTAAATACTTGCTTGTCCCATTTTTGGAATCTTTCATGAGTAACAACTTCAATATTCTGCAAAAACTTTTATACACTAAAGATAACATTCCTGTTTGAACATCAGCATATTTTACAGTAAATTTACCTGTGAGGATCTATGTTGCAGAAAAGATGCACTAGTTAAATTGTAACAATTTCTTACAGAATCACAGAATAATGGTGGTTGGAAAGGACCTGGTAGATCAGAGTCCAACCATACCTACAAGAATAAAGAACACGTACAGTGGTAAACAGTAGATCTTAAAAAAAAATTGTAAAGTGACTTACACCTATGTATTTATAACTTCTGCAGGCCATTGTCCTTCAAAATCAAAAGCAGTTTTCTTGGTAGTGCATATGGCACATTTTACTGAGTGAGGGTGGTTCTGTACTTGATTTTCAGGTAGAAATCTGAAAATGTTTCAGCTTTTCCCTTAATCACGGTATCTTAAGTACTGGGGGGAATCTCTCAATACTAGCAATAATGTTTGAAATTTGAAATGTTTTAGAGTTCCTTTATGCTCTTCATCATCACTCCCTGTCATACAAGTCAGAAGTAATTGATAGAAATCTATCCAAAGTGGTGAGCTATTATTTTACCACAGTTTAACTTGAAGCAGAGCAGCAATTCTTCATTTAAAACAAACAAACAAAAGTTTAAAATGTATTGCAAGGAAAACTGATGTCTGAAATATAATGAACCTCCTTTCTAAGGTGGCAGTTGTGTGCATCAGAAGAAAGTGTTCAACTATAATCCAAAAAAAAAAGAAAAAATGTAGCAGAAAATGCAATGGCATGAGTGACATCTTTCTGTGAGGAGACTAATAGCACTGGGGTATTACTTTTCACTCTTAACAGTTTCTGTTGGAAGTTATTTAATGGCTCTCACAATGTAACAACAACTCAATTTTTTTTTTTTTCCATATTTGATTCATTTATAATAGCTCTGTGGTAATAAATCTAATAAAATTTATCTAATATTGCTTCCATCTCCATGTAAAATTTGATTTCTAAATTAAAAAGTTCTGAAATTAATATATGATAGCAGCATTTATCCCTTTTGAATCTTTAATCTTATGTATACAGTGCTGAGTAGCTAGAGGCAGACTGACTTACTTTCTGTTGAGAGATGGGAATAATGTATCCATAATATGTTTTCTTCTGATGTTTATAGCCATAGGAGACAGCCATGGATAGAAAGTTTCACATTTCCCCATGGTTTTTGCAGGGCAAGCATGTGGCTTTATTACCTATAAAGGAACCCTCTGTCAGCAGCTTTTACACTTTTAAGTGGTTTTAAAAGTGAAACATTTTGGAATCTCTCATAAAACACTCCAAAAAACTTTTAAGTATTATAAAATTTGAACTATATAAGGCATAAATTATAGAATATAGAGTCTCAATTGTATACATTTTTAATGTTTTATTGAAATAAAGGCAAAGGAAAAGCTTCAGGGATTATATTATTGGACCAGCTAGAATAGTCAACAATAATATATGACTATGGTTCTACAGTCCTGTGGTTCTCAAGCCAGACAAGTTTGGGACTGACAGACTCTTCCTGTTTCCTTCAGTATTAGCCTGGCTCTGATATTTCCACGGTGGTTTCACTGAATGACTTTGGGTTAGTTTTTGGTGAGCTCAGCCAGCTGAATGTGCTTGCTGTGTGAGCAACAGTGCTGCTGGCACCAAGGAAAAGTTCCCTCTGCTCTCGAGAAGGCCAGTCCAATATTTTAAGTTAATTTTCATTGCTTCAACCTGTGTAAGGAATATTTAGCACCTTATTCTTCCTTTCTTGATAACCCTACAGAGAGACTTTGCCTATCTGCACATTAAATCAATATCAAGGGGACCAACACCATCTTGGTCTACCTCTTCTACAGAGGATTGGCACCTATATATGAAACTAACACTAAAATGCTCCTATAGATACAGCTTCTTAGCATATGCAAACTGCTGTGACACATCTTTCCTGTCATCAAGACAATGTGAAAATCTCCCTCTTTTCCAATAAGCAATATCTGTTCTCTTCAGACATATCAATAAATATATAAACTATATTATCCATCGACGTGTAACGAAACTTCAGACACAAAAAAAGAGAGACATTTCCAGTAGTATCAAAGATGAAAAAGAGCTCTACTGTTCTGGAGGTAAGAAATCTGTTAAATGACCAGTTTTAGGAAGCGTGCGTGGTTATAGTCAGAGAAAGGATTTCACTGCAGCCTCGATAACATCGTGTAGCCAGACAGCCCCCTGTTGGTTATATTGTGTGGAGGTTTCAGAGATGAATTGTGCTTGAATTCAGCAATCCGTTGCACTCAATCTATTGCTTTCATTCCCATATCACAGAGAGAGAAAATGGGGAAAAATTGTGTGCACTTGTAAAAATTACCTTTGAATCAAGTTTTATCCCTTTTGAATAGCCGATAAATGTCAAAGCTCAGTTAACTACAGTATCTGCATTCGGCTTCTTCGTGTCTTTATAGAAGCTTATTCTTAAAGAGCTGTAGTGAAAATGTAGAACAGCACTTTGTGATCAAAACTGAAGACTAGCATACTTCAACAGCACATTGACACTGGCTAATGCAAAGGATTCAGCCACACTTCTGTCGAGAATGCAAGCAGGAGATTTTAAAGCGTAAAAAGTCTGTAAGCTATCAGTGAACCAGCCAGATACAGGCTCCAGTCTTATTTAATATCTGGGACTCTCCAGACAATGGCTATGAGACCTTCTGCTATTTAACAAGGTACAGTTTTACCAAGAGGCTTGGGTTTGGGGTTTGAATTTTTTTAATTAATTTTTAATTCATCTTTGCTTTGCTTTAATCTGTTCTTTTGTATGTGGCTGAAGTTGCTACCAATGCAACTAGCTGCTGACCTCCAGGTTGTGTTTTCCCATGTGTTAAGAAACCAAAATTCTTGTTCTTCAAAAGAAATAATTGTCTAAAATAAAAATTTAAATTCAAAAGAAATAATTGTCTAAAAATCTTAGAAAAAATGAAAAACACCTACTGGGTATTTTGTCACTTTTTGAGAAGTGTTTGTAAAAGGAACCTAAAATCAGCCTTGTAGTGCTCACTGTATATCCATTTGGTGATAGAATGCTGGAGGTACTCTGAGTCTGTGCACAGAATCTGATGACATACACATGCTTAAAAGCACCTTTTGTGGTGGTAATGGGCGGCCCAAGGAAAGTTTCCAGGAAGCACTCTTGGAGGCACGAGGTCTTCTGCTCTGAGATAAACCATGCAGAGTTGTTCTCTTTCTGCATCAGGTATTGCCTAGGTTATAAAAGCTCGTCTTCATTTATAGGTTATAAAACCTCATCTTCATTTATAGGTTATAAAACCTTTTCTTTGTTTATAAGTTATAAAACCCTGTCTTTGTTTGAAAAATCAATACTTGTAGGAGCAGTAGAGAAACTGCCAAGAGAATTTATCTGCTGCAACACAAGAACAGGAGACTAGCACGATGCTGGGAAAGCCCAAGTGCTTGAGGACTTTTTTTTTCCCCCCATCCCCCTCTGTTCACATTTAAAAAAAAAAAAAAAAATCGATTGTAATTAGATAGAACAGTTGGCAAAAACAACAGAGGGTGAGGGTACATGCTGTGATTGAAGAGGGGAAATGGGAAAGACAGGGACAGATGAAAGAGCTGCTTAAACACATTCATGACTTGCTAAAATGCGTCAGAAAAGTCCGAGAAACGGGCTGAAGTGATCTCAAGGTGAGGGAACTCTTCCCCAAAACAGAAAACCTGGGTTTCAGGAGCCTGTGGCAGGGCCTCAAAGTTCACTTATCCCACTCCTGCTAAAGTGCCCAGTGGAAGTTGCCCGCGTGTGTTCCCCATCTCTCTTGTTAAATCAAGGATACGTGCAAAAAAAAAAAAAGAATGCAAGTCACAAAATGGTTTTGTTCAAAGGTTGTTGGCAGTGATAACTGCTACCCTTAGCAGATGAAAGCAGGCTGCAGGTAGGATTTCAAAGGGTAGTGGAATTTGCTTTTATTGGACTAACTGTGCAGTTCCTTGCAAGTTCCATATTCTTTTCCTAAGATGTTTCCTGAAGTAACGGTAAAATGAGCATACAATAAATATAAGTACCCATTAAAGCCTCACTAAAGGAATACCTTATGTTTCCAGTAGATGAACACTGAGATAACTATTTGTGAATTGCATCACAGACTTCCATTATGCCAAAGTTCTGGGGTTTATTGCTAAAAAGAGCACCAGTAAAGGTGGCTTTAAACTGCTTTATCCTCCTACTTTCGCTGAAGTCGCTGAAGAGGGAAAGCAGGGGAGCAACTGGCAATGTTAAAGAACCTTGTTGCTGTTCAGCAATGAGGAAGGGGATTCGCTTCTTCCCTCCTTCAATCTTTTCCTATGTTTGAAGAGGCTTTTGGAGTTGTTTTGGTTGGTGGGGTTTGTTGGTTTGGTTTGGATTTGACGGGGGGGGTTACAATCTCCCTCACAAATCAGTGGCAGTGATAAGGGCCTGTATGGGTTGAAGAAGATTCAGATAACTTCCCCTCATCAGAAAAATGATGTTTTTTTCCTCTTCAGGGTGATTACTTTATTCCATTTCCAAATTAGGATTAAACTTTTGCACTTCCTCCTGGTTTTGGGGAGTATCTGTAACCTTTATTTTGTTCAGGCAACTCTAGTAGCTTAGAACATGCAGGTTACTTGCAGAGCTGTGATACTACAATCCCTTTATTTTATGCTTATTCAGGCCTAAGGTAGCCCAAGAAAGGCACTACCTTATACTGAAAGCATCTGTTTCCTCTAAAACAGCCCCTTTTTCTCTTCAGCTATGAGCAGTTGTCCAGAGCAGTGGCTATTTTTAATAGTAATTGACAAATTCTTAAATGTATTTCTATTTTTTTTCACGTTTATTTCAGAGTTCTTGTAAAAATAGCACCTGGTCCTGGTGATTTATAGTGTTTGAGTTTCCCGGTCTGCCAAGAGGCTCTTCCTTTGAGATGTCTAGACCTGGTGAAATGACTCTGATTCCCCATAAAGCATGTCCTTGGGATAGGAATTTCTCTGTCACCCTGTACATTAAAGCCCAAAAATTTATACTGAACTTCTTCTGCCAATTTCTTTCATCCTCCTCATGGTACCGCAGAGACAAACCCAAAGACCCTCCTGGATTCCAACATCTTTCAGAACAGTCAGAGTTCTCCACGCACGTGTGTGCATTGGTACAGAGGCACTGTGTGCAGCCCTCAGTGCCTGTGCTTCTGACCCTCCTCTGCACGAGAACGTTGTTCTGCAGCACCTGGGAAAGCAAGAACTGTGTGTCTTGGTGCAAGACCAGCGTCAATCCTGTCACCCCCCTCGCTCTTCAGGCTGCTGGTGGCTACAGATAGTGCTTTTCATCAGCCAGTGTTACTCCAGGTAGTCTTTTATTATTTTAACAGCTATTTGAGTGTTAATATAAATTAAGATTGGGGGTTAGTTTCAGAAAATGTAGCATTTCTGTTACTTTTTTGTTGGAGAAATTGCTCTAGCCTTGGAGGAATTCCATATCGATGAATACCCCGTGAATGAGCACGGCCTCCCTAGCATTCAAACTACTTGCTGTGTCATTAAAGACTATATGTGTAAGAGACGTTTGACTTGGCTTGGTGAGCATCATATGAGTCTTCTAAGAAGGCTGAGCAAGCAAAACATCTTGCCTCAAGATGTCACAAGTGATAAAAGCACCTGGCCTCTGGTTGTACTCTGCCTGAGCAGAAACACTGAGAAAGACCAGAACTCTTTTGCTGTTCCCACTTTTGGCCCTGGGCTGTCAGCAAGTCTCCAACGTGGCTAGACCTTGATTAGAGAGTGAAAAGGAGCAGAACGTTTGCAAAACAGATCCTGATTTTCTCCTACATAAATTCTTCTGAGGTTAAGCACAGCTCAAATCTGGGAACACCAGGCTGTCCGATGATGCCGAGTTGGAATCACCTTGGATATTTTATAGTTTGTGGTCTGCAGTTCTTGGGTCCCTCAGCAGCTGTGATGATAGAGCAGAAATTATCGGTGACAATGACACTGAAATTAATTTTGACAAGGTTGAATCACCTTTGGATTCTTCAGCTGCAAGCAGACAGAGCAATTCTATTGGGTCTGGCTGGGATGGAGTTAATTTTCACCATCACAGCCCTGCCCTTTGTATTGGTAACAAGAAAGGTGTTGATAACACACCGGTGTTCTGGCTACTGCTGAGCAGGGCTGGCGCAGCATCAAGGCTGTCTCTCCAATCTCTCTTGTCTGGGAGTGGACAAGATCTTGGGAGGTGACAGAGCTGGGACAGCAGACCCCGACTAGCCAAAGGGATATACCGTGCTGTAGGACATCTGCTGAACAACAAAAGCCAAAAGAAAGGAGGGGAGGGGTGTTTGCTATTAGGAAGTTTGTCTTCTGGAGCAACCACTGTGTACTGAAGCCCTGCTTCCCAGAAAGCAGCTGGAAATCACCTGCTGACTGGAAGTAGAAAATGAATCTTTTTGTTTTCCTTTGCTTCTGTGTGCAGCCTTTGCTTATGATTTATTAAGCTGCCTTCATCTTGACCCATAAGGGTTTTTTCCATCTTATTTTCACCCCCTGTCCTCGTCCTGCTGAGGAGGGGAGAGGTAGAGCAGCTTGATGGGCACCTGGCATCCAGCCAAGGTCAACCCACCACAGCAATCCAGAACCCCACTGCCCATTCAAGCTCAGAATTACCCCTTAGAAGATTCCAAGGATGTCCAGCCTTCAGTATTGATTCAACCATTCTCTCTTCTGCTGGTACTGAGAGGTTATTTTCTGTTAAGCTTCTAGCATCCTGTAGGACTGGTTCCATGGAAAACATTCCTGTGCTCATTCAGAACCAGAAGAGGACTGTAAGGTTCTACACTTGGTAGAGAGAACAGGTGTGGCTCACACGAGGGTAGCTTATAGAGAGGGGAACTTCCTGCATTTTTCAGCTGTTAGTGCCTTCCAGACCTTCTCCTTCAGCCTTCAATGAAGGCCTGTAGTTGCTATGTCACCAGTAACCCTAGCAGTACCCACGTTTCTGTTTCTAACCACAAGGCAGCTCCTGACTCATGATGTGCATCCAATGAGTATAAAGCCTTCAAAGATTCAATTAGCCAGACAGTTTTACCACATACTGACACCAGTACTAAATGCCATCGCGCTAGAACGTTGTCTCAGGAGAGCCTTCTCTGGAAGGAAAGCTGTCTTCAGTGACAGCAAAAACTGATATCAAAAGAATCAACTTCCTTCTGTGTAGCAGTTGATCTGCTTCCTTCATCGTGGTGGTGTCTGGTTGTTTGATCTGGAATACTCAGAATGTTTTTAAAGTTCTACCCTTTCCTTTCAACTACTGAAGTGGTTTTATAACAGGTTAGTGCTTATCAGTCATCACACAGACAGGCTTGCATCTTCTACTCATTGACTCCATTCTGTCCCAGGGTGTTTTAATGAGACCATCTTAGATCATTAGTAACTTCTTCCTATGGAAAAGTGATCCCACTTTAAAAGGATGGGGAAAAGGTGGTAATGACTCCATCTCAGGACAGTGTTCACTTTGGCTGTCCCAGATCTCAAGAGTTATGAACACATTCATCTGCAAGCTCAGATACTGGTAATGTTTTCAGCTAGCAGTTTTTTTCATTACTGGGTTCAAATGCCCTCTTCTGAGCTTTCAAAACACTTCTTTCCACATTGTTATCCAACCAGCCTGAAGGAGCGGTGTGGCCTTTGAACTGGAGCTGTTGCCTCTGGTAGAAGAGCCACATGCTTGTCACCACTTGTTTCAGAAGAACAGAAATCCACATATTCATATCCTGAACTCTCCAGATGGGATCTAAGAATTGCCATCAGATCCTCTGCTCGTGGTAGACAAGAAGCCAGTATAGATGCCTCCACAGAACACAGATGATCAAAACCATGGGACTGATGTCCCATTAACCTTGTATGGTTTCACATGATGTTCAGCTTTAATATCAAAGCCTGCCTCAGAAGTTCAGTGAGGGCATGAGTCAAGCTTTCAATAGCTAAGCATGAGGGACTGCTACAGCACAACTTGTAAGGGCAAGGTATAGCCAAGGGAGCAGTTGCACAAGTGTCCCTGTGCCTGGTAGTGCATTTTCCAGCGAGGTTCTGCGGAGAATCTTTGAAATTAAAGATGAGCCTAGCAAAAAGATGATATTTTGCCCATCCTTTTCCACATGTATCTGTAGAGATTTCAGGAGTGTATCTGAATACCAACGAAGTCTGGACTGCACTATCACACTTGAATTGTCAAAGCTCTTTACTCAGTAATAAGAGAAAACATGGTTAGCCTAACCAAAGATGGGAGAAGGATCTCAGTTACATCAAGGGCCGTGCAGTTACAAGTTTTCATTTACATCCTTGACATGGCCTTGTTGATCATTAAGCCATTGACATGTTCCAAGGATCTGCAGTTTACTGAGCCATCTTCAATGTTTTGAACACTCACAGGTAGCAGTGGAAAATTATATGGCTTAAGGATGGATCTGCAGATGGGGAAAACATAATGTAAACCAGTTTGTTCCAGAAGACACACTTCCAGTTTATGGAACTAAGGTAATTATGAACTCTAATAATAAGCTTACTGAAACTGGAATTGAAACAAAGTCAACAGGGTAGTATTCTGACCTTCAGGGTTTGCCTATTTTGCCACCAAAAGCTCAGCTTCTGTTTCCAGATGTGAGGTATTGACACAATTAACCCATTTTATGTCTGGATCTTGCAATGGTTTGCTTCGTAGTGCAGATGCAGAAATGACCTCCAAGGTAGAAATTTTGTTCTTCAAGTATGCAAACTGATGTAAGATGCTCTGCAGGTCTGCTAACGTGTTACAAACAAAAACAACATCCCTATGGTCCCATGAACGTTTAAGTCCCCTAAGTCCTTCTTTTTGCATCCATTCAGCCATTTCCATGTTCCTTTAGCAGCTCCCACCCACCCCTGTAAGATCTGCTTTTCCTTGCCTGGCAGCACTGAAATTTCTGACAGCTCTGTTAACTATCCTTCCTTCAGTACAATAGGTTGTGTCTCTGGTCCCACAAAGATAGTGACTCTTTACAGGTGAATTTTATTCTTTAACACCCTCTGTAATGGGAAAGAAGTGGGTTTGGCACCTTCTGCGGATCTCTGTCTGCCCTTATCACATAGCCTTTTCCTCTATTCCACCAGTGACCAGGCTGAGGAGTGAGCTGAAGATGTAGTAAAAAGCCACAACTATTAAAGGATAGAAGGATCAGCACGCCTTCTGCTTATTGTTGAATACAACATTGTAAATAAAACAATATGTCAGCAATTATTTTATTACTCAGTTTAGTTATCGCTGGGGAACAAAACCAAAAACCATAGACCAGTCTTTTCAGGAGGCACTGGGCGAAAGCTACAAACTGCCTTTGAAATTCAAAGAAAACTGAGGTCCTGCCTCCAAAGTCCTAGTAAAACCCCAGGCTTGATGTTTCCAATCTATGGCCTTTTTCTCCAGTGGAGAATCAGGACGGAGCAATGTTGCAATGTTTAATTCTTCACAGTTTCAGCGAGCGCTCAGCTGACTGGTGTAGCACAGACTTGCTTAGAAAGCAAAGTCCTCCATTCATTCTCTGCAGCAGCCTTGTACACATTACTGTTTCCAACCTTTAGCACTACATTCATCATCCTTCTGACCAGAAAGAAGCCACCAGTTAGTGAAGCGTTGCGCTAGAATGGAAAAAGAGTAGAACTGGAGGAAGGATTCTTGGAAAAATTGACACATCAGATCACACTTCAGGGGGTTATTTCAGCAGAAACTACACGATGATCTAGAAAACTCTCCATCCTTTTTTTCCTTTTTTTTTGGTTGTTAAATAGAAGTCAGATTTATTTGTGTTTCATACGATGACTAATGATTTACATCCCACCCACCCATTTGAGAACATTCAGGGCTCCAGGCATATCTCCAGCCAGTTCCAGACTATTCAGATCATTATTGGTCCATCCATTTTCTAGTCACAACAAGGCCTTCTGTGACTAATTATGGCCTGACTGCAGCAGGAGAGGCAGCTTCAAAGAATGGGAATCTTCAGAGACTCTAGCAGTTCCCTTGGTTCCCAAATTCTTTATTTATGTGGATTACATTGAGTTGACAGATTTAACTGGGCTGTTGAAGATATGGTCAAAGAAACAGAGTCACTCCCTTCCCTTTTATTGTTTTCTGAAGACATAACAGTCATATGCATCTGTCACTAGAGAGGAAGCTCTCCATCACTGGACTTCATTTGGGCTTTTATATGCTGTTTCAGTAGCATCTGGGAATAGATCAATATAATGTTTGGTAGGGAGTTGTATTTCCTCATGATGCACTGTAAATCTTTTATTGTAGATACTCCCACTGTTTATTGTTGAAAATCAATAAAAATAAACCTTGTAAAGTTAAAGCCTGGCAATGGTTCAGCACAAATCAGAGGGAAAGAGTAAGAAGCAATGAGTCTCCCTCCCCTCCTTGGATAGCTCCCAGCTTGTTTCTCAATGAATATTCAATAACACTTTCCAGCAATCTGGAAGCATATTTTAAACCAACAACAACAACAAAATATTCCAAGTTATGAACACTTCATTATGATCTCAAACAGGACTTCTGATCCTCTTTGGTGGCTTTCTGATACTGAATTCAGCTGTGGAAAAATGAAGTATCACCCAGATTGTGTGCTGGATATACCTTAGACTTACCAGCCTTGCTCAGCTCGGATTAAAGGTGTTATTTTTGAGCACTGGGAAACTGGAAACCAACCAAAATAGGTAAGTAGTGGGAACAGCCCAATGTGAAGAGAAGTTTTGCCAAAGTCAGAGCAGAAGTTACTACCCCTGTTTACAAGCCTGTAGAAGCAGGGCAGGGTTCAATTACTCCACCATCATTCTTTAGCCCTATGGCTATTCATTCCTCATATACAACATCTCTCTCCTTCCTGGTATCAGCAGATTACTGAGCAATTCATGTGATAAATAAGTGACATGTCCCCAGAAGAGATAAGAAAAATACAAGACAAATTCCTAGGGTGTGAAGTAAACAGACAAAAAGCTACTTAAAAGCACAAAAATTGTCATTAATTACTATGAGAGGAAGTCAACACGGTGTGAGAACAAGGGGATGGAAAATGTGTGGTGTCTTACCCTGTTGGGATATCCAACAGGCACCACAAGACTGTACTGGTAAAACCCTTGACATCCTTAAATACAGTAAGTTTACTGAAACCAGCAAATTTTGCATCTTCCCAGGAAAAAGGAATTCTCTAGAGAAAGTTGGCAATGACTTGAAAAACTGGATCGTGTCAAGGATCAAAATTTCCAACTTTAATGGAAAAAAAATGTCTGCGTGTTTCAAAATCCCATTCCTTTTCAATTAAAAATAGAGCTAGATGTGAGCCATCAGAGCTCCTGGTCGTATGTAAAAGCCTGACCAAGTCACCCACGGTAAGCTTCTAGTCCAGCAGAGATCGTGGTTTTAGACACTAGACTTGATTTGCCTGCCAAGATTTGGGTGAAAGTTCTCAGTTTAACACATAATCTGGTTTCGACCAGGCTTTTAAAATCACTCGGACTCCTAGCTAATCTGGGCTCCCATCAGCTAAATTCACTTCTATTTGTACAGCCGCTGCCTTCTGTGGAAATCCACCAGTCTGAACTACCCTGCTGTCAGCTCTCTGATGGATCCCTGCCTGTTTGGGACCTCAGAAGTGAAGGCACAGTAAAAATGCTGGCCACTATTTCTTCTAATTAGCTGTCTCAGTGCCTGTGGGATAAGCTGCATACCACCCCAAAGAGGGCACAGAAAAAAATGCCACCTGGGTTCAGCAACACTTAGAGGCTGGAAGGAACCTCCAAAGATTATTGAGTCCAACCCCCCTGCCAGAGCAGGACAAAACTAGAGCAGATCACTCAGAAATCCATCCAGACAGGTCTGGAAAGTCTCCAGAGAAGGAGACTCCACAACCTCTCTGGGAAGTCTATTCCAATGCTTTACAAAGATTTCTTCCTCATGTTGAGGTGGAACTTCCTGTACTCGAGCTTGAATCCATTGCCCCTCATCCTATCACAAAGCACAAATGAAAAGAGGTTGTCACTGCCTTCTCAACACCCAGCCCTTCTGTATTGATAGACATTAATTAGATCCCCTCTCAGTCTTCTCCAGACTAAAAAGCCCCAGGTCCCTCTACCTTTCCTCATAAGGCAGGTGCTCCAGTCCATCATCCTCGTAGCCTCCCTTGGACTCTTTCCAGTGGATCTCTGTCCCTCTTGAACTGGGGAGCCCAGAACTGGACGAATACTCCAGGTGGGGTCTCACTAGGGCAGAGTAGAAGGGGAGGAGAACCTCCCTTGACCTGCTGACCACAATCTTCTTAATGCCCCCCCGGATGCCATTGGCTTTCTTGGCCAACGGTATCATCGTTAATCCTTCTCTCAAACTTATTTAAGCAGCTATTGGTTAAAAAAACCAACCAAACCAAACCGAAAGCATCACGTAAGAGCCTAGTCACGCTCTCTGCAGATGCACAAGTGATGGAAGGTGACACTTCTCAGTTCAATGCTAAGTAAGAAGAAACCCTAGAGAAATTTGGGGAATCCAAACTTGCTGACCATCATCTGCTTCGCTTCAGAAAGATGCGTGGTCCCACAGCACGCCGTTACATGAGGTCAAGGTAAAGGATGTATGGGTCTTTACACAACAACAACTTGCATATTTTTCCAGAGCCAAAATATTACATTCATCAAATGATGTTTGTGCTGAATAAAAATCAACCCATGAGAGAATCAGAAAGCGGTCACAAGTTGTACCAAATACTCATTTTGCCAAAGCCACGGAGCACGAGTGATGGCATAGGTTAAAACGTCGGGGCTTTTGAAAAAGGGAAGTATTTCCTATTTTATTTCACATTATTTAAAAATTAAAAATAAATAAATAAGAGTATGCCAAACTTCATTTTTCAAAGCAGCTGCTACAGCAAGGAAAATAAACTTGCTACTTCTGTGGTAGGTGAAGTGTTACTACCAGGGGTTCTGAAACTAGTCCCACTGGTATCAGCCATCATTTAAGGCATGATGTTTAAATACAGCCTCAAATCCTTATTTTTTTTTCCCCTTTCCCTGTAGAAAGTTGTCACTTTTGTCTTGCGTTTCTTCTTATTATTGGCAAATCTCTTCAACAATATTCACAGTCACCGACTTAATCCTCATCATTGTTGGTTTCAGTTTTATGCCAACGTGAGGAATGGGAGCTTCTCTGCAAAGTCAGTACCATGGATCTCAAAATTAACTTAGAAAACAAGTAGCATTGTCTTTGGTAGTACAGCAGCCTGCTGGGACAGTCATCCCATACAGCTTGTCTACTGCGTCACCCGAATGCTGCCATCAACAGTCTGACCTCAAAGTCCACCGTGATAGGCCTTCTGACACAGAACTTTTCAGAAGGTCTTCACAGAATCATAGAAGAGGTCAGGCTGAAAAGGACCTCAAAAGATCACGTGGTCCAAGTTTTCATGGGAAAGGGAGCCCAGGTGAAATGATTTAGAACCCCATCCAATTGCATCTTGAAAACCTCCATCAGTGAGGATTCCACCACGTCCCTGGGGAGGTTGTTCCAGTGAATGATGGTTCTCATTGTAAACAATGTCTTACACCAAGGCAAATACGAACGTACTGGCATTGCTGACAAAAATAACCCATTTGAACTGAAAACATCCACTCGTGTTCCTCAGCATTGATTATAGGATGTAACCTGTAAGGAGCTTAGGAGATGTAGCTATTCTCAACCCAGAAAGCTCCAGAACAAGCAAAAAGGACCTCACTGCTGAACTGGTGAAGTTGTGTCAAGCTAAAATGCACAACAATGGTAGCTAAAGAAAAGAGATGTCTGATATTGGCACCACCAGTCTGGGAAGATCCATTTCATTGCAACTCCTCTAGGCAAGAAACGAACGGGCGATTCCCACCACCCACCTCCATTTTTAAGTGCTGTAAATAAATTCACATTTTAAAGCTAATGAAAAGCCAGATTTAATTAGTCCAAACCAGCACTACTTGGCTGTTCGTAACTTTGGAAAGATGTTTTATCTAAAAGTCAGATTCAAATAATGAACCCTTGGAAGTTATTGCTACCTTCTTTTCTTGCCTTGAAGGGAAGACAAAAGATTCTTAATTTGTAAGGCCTCGTTAACTCACCTCTCCTGGTACCTGAGATAATTTTGGCATCTTTACAAAGCACTGTAGAGGGTTAACATTCCCAGGGCTTTTGAAGCCACTTCTGCCCAGCCTTCCTCCTAAATGTTCAGCACTTCACAAGCCTTAAGAAATCCTTTGTACTCTTCCCTTGAAAATGGCACTAACTCTTCCATCTGAAGGACTGTTCATCACATTTTCATTCTTTTTAAAGCTCTAACAGTTAACTGAACCTTTGTTCACAAAGACCTTTATAATTCAATTCTCAACGCTGAAGAGCAGCTTAATGCCTTCAGAGTGGGAGGAGAGGACAGAGGAGTATTCTGGGAGAGACAATAACACCTTATATCACGGACTCTACCGGTGGCTTCACAAAGCCACTTTGTCATGTCTGGAGCAATACAAGTTGAGACGTTTCTGTTACGTTGAGTTCAGCTACTTGCAAGAGACTCAGCGTACGTGTTATCTTTTGAAACCAGAAGCCATATTCAAGAGGTTTGCATTTCTCCTCCAGCCACTTCGCTGCTGGGATGACAGTTGTATCTTCGTGTATTATCACGTATTTAAAATCTACTTAGGGATGAGCACAGAAAAATCATTTTCTAGAAGGAATGGATGGGGTTTTTGTGAGTCCTAACATAAATTTTAGCCAGAGAGCAAAACAAAAACAACCCTTGAAAATGCTGGAATCTGGTCTAGAAAACCAGTATTGAATCTGTGGTTCTTTTATTTAGATTTGAAGAGGATGGAACAGTAAAAAGCAGGAAAGCAATTTCCCCCCCCCCCCCAAAAAAAAATACTTGCAAAATCCCCCCCGTTTGTTTCTTACTTCCTTCCAGTTGCAGTTTCAAACAAGCCAACAAAAAAAAGGCCACTAGTACTGACACACCCCTTTTTCCACCTTCAAAAGATGAAAGCAAAAGCCTTTATTTCCCTTTCTGCACTTGGTTTCTCGTTGCCTGTTCCACCCTGGAGCAACCTGGGGTTTGTCTCACCGTGAGGGTAAGGGCTGCTGGCCTCTGCGTCCTTTCAAAACTGTAGCATTCGACTTTTTCTTCACTGGAGACTGTTCTGGTGCTTATGAGGTGAAATCCAGCCTTGAGTAAAGTGTCAAGCAGCAGGCCTAGCACATTAGTACCATTAATCAGCTTTCTACTATCAGGCTTTATGGAAACATACCTAAAATAAGAAAAAAAGGAGTTACAACACACTTTTATTATTACTTGAAGGATGGAATTGAGGGTTTTTTTAAAAAAAAAACACAATCCAGGTCCTCATGGTGCAGGGCAGCAGAGTTGCACAGGTTTACAGCAATGAAGATTCCAGATACTTTAATTTTTTTCTTCACTTTGAGACTAATTAACTCTTTCCTCATTATAAGGACAGTCATTCTCCATTCATCCAGTTACACGCTGCGGAAGAAGCACTTCTCTTTCACCACCAAATCAAAAGGTATTTTCTTAAGGAATAGCTGTGATAACCTCCACCTCGTTTGATTTGAGGGAGGAGAGGTGCGTGGCATGCTCAGCATACTGCTGCAGCAGTTTACCAGGTAAATGATGGGAAGGACAGGGAGGTCACATTCATCCCAACAGCACCAGTTTTCATTACACGGAAGCTCTCTCTACAAACAGCGACGTTTATTGCAAAGTCTTGCGGTAAGAAGCAGGAAAATCCTTTTCACGTTGCCTCAAATGATTTTACTTGATACAAAATAGAGTTTAAGAATCTATCTGGACATTTTGAGGAACAGAAGTCAGGTAAAAATACTACTACAAAAGGCATAAACTGACGGGTGAAACTGTTCCATAGTTCACAGAGAAGTCCACCGAACATTCACGGAAAGCACAAAAAAGGTGAAAGTGTCACTGTCACCACAAAGACCCAAGTTGATAGAAATTCAGCAGGCAACAAACTCGATTTATTTCATTACCCAAGATAAGCTTTTCTATTGATCTGCAGAGGAAAAGATTTACCAAATCTGAAGAAATAAAGGAAAGAATGGGGAATATTTTCCCCGCTGTGTAACTTGCCGTAACCTACTCCACCAATTGCTAGTCCATTAAAATGAGTAATACATTATAAAGTTAAGGTTTGGCTTATCAGTTGCTTTGTAAATGCAAAGTAGTTTTTCTTCTACTTGCTTAGCTAAAGAAAGCTAGAAGAGAGATTTATTTATTTATTTATTTTTAATAATCAAAAGACTGCTGTGTCAATTCATATGTTCAGATTGAATAACCCTTCTGGAAATATTTCAGTGAAATTTCCATAAAATTCCAGCTGTTTCAACAGCCACAGAGGACAAATTAGGTTACATTTTCTTATACAGTAAGAACGTGTCTCCATACAATAGAGACATCCAGCAAAATCTAGTTTAAAAAAAACGTAAGTTGTCGTTAGAATATGATACTGCTATCACAAAAATCACTGATACACAGTAATCTTAATAAAAACAGAACCTGGCTCTGAATTCAAAGAAAACCCACCATGTAGCATACAGTTAATCATCTACTCCTTCCCCTTCCCCCAGCAAAAGGCTCTTACAAAAGCTTTCCAGTCCCTGAATTGCTGTCTTAGTTCCACTGGTGGTTTGAACCCCATTTAACCATTCTCTTTTTCCTCTTTTCCACACGAAAGTCTTTTGGACTGTGAGCTAGTGGAGATTTTAGGTCTCTCCAGGACTTTACTCCTTATTTATTTTGTTTCCTTCGTTTAATTTTACTCTGTGTTTTTCAAGTCCTCTAGAAGGTCAGTGACGTCCTGAAATTCTAAAGCCTGGGAGAGTGAGAGGAGGAAAGAGCAGAGAGAGAGAGAGAGAAAGACCCAACAGATCTCACAACCAAACATCTATAACAGCATTTTTGAAAGTTGAAGAACAAATCAGTGTAACAAAAATTAAACTGGGTATTTCAGAACTAAAAAAAAAAAAAAAGCTAACATCAGGGGAAAGAAGGAAACATTTCTCTCAGACAGCTGTCCAATAGTTTCTTTAAAAGGAGCTTTGCTAGCAGCTAGCGCGTACTTCATGAACTACAAGTCACACAGACAGTTCCATAATGAGGAGTCACACGAGGGAGAGTACCTGGCCACGTACTGATCACCAGCAGAGTAGTCAGTACCACACTGAAAAACTACGTCGTGATGAGAAGGTCTTTCCAAAGGAAGTGGAATGAGTGGTTTCTGAGAAGGAAAAGGGCCGTTCCAGCTCTGTCCGGACTGCTGCCCTGTAAACAGAGTGATCTGTTCAGCTAGTGTCTCCACGGTGGTACTGCAGGAACCAAAGATCCGGAAAAAGGCCTGCATCTCTTGGAGAGAAAAACGCACTTCCAAGATCTCCAGCCTTGGCTTCAGCAAGTGTTCCTGGCTCAGGAGGTCAGCCAGAGGGTAGAGCCCATAGAATTCCGCTTCTCTCCGCAGCCTCTGATAGTCCGAGAAATCAGTAGGTAAGGAGACCTGGAGAGTCCTCAGGAAGTCCATGATGTAACTAAACAAAGTTCCATCTCTGTCCACAAAAAACTCTCCGTTCACCTGTTTAAATTCCCGGTCATCATCACTCACCATCCGTGCTAGCCTGGACTCGGGGAACTGCTGCAAGGTAGAAGCTCGAGTTACAAATCTCACACCACCCACGCTCAGAACGACCACCTCTCGATTACTCATCGCGATCGCAGCCGCTCAAGAATTGTAACTCTCTGACCTATGTGTTTGTGACTTGATCTTTCCTAAACTGCAAGGCAGCTGCAGCTGCAAGAACCATTCAGTGCTTTTAGCGAGTGTTTGGAGCGAGGTGTGGAGCAGCGACAGGATTCCCAGGCAACAATGATGTAAATATCATGTACAATAGTTTTGTTTGCAAGGTTTGGTTGCTAAGAAACTTTGATTCTTGGAATTTAATGTTTTATTTTTGAAATGAACAGCTTGCAAAGACTACTGGAAGACAGTGAATCGACTGTCACAACATATTAAACCTTGGGAGAGGCCAATGAATATACCAAGAGTATGGCACTCACTACATTTATTTCCCAGAAATGTCAACTAAAAGTTTTCATTCTATATATTGCTCTTCATAGGACCACTGCACCAAAAAAAAAAAAAGTTAAGATGTGATTCAAGCAATATATTTCAGTATGGTATGCACTTAAAAAAGGGCACTTCAGAGAACTCAAGCTTACAGTTCACTTTAAATCACTGTTATCCTACAGCCAAGTTAATACACTCAGAAAATTCACTGAGTTCCTGAAACAAGGTACATGCAAATTCAGTTACAGCAGAAGAGCCGATACGGATGTTCCGGTTCCAGACACCAGCAACATCCATACTCGTGTCACATTATGCTCTCTGTTCCAAGGAATCATCCCATCATTTTTCCTGGCTTTGGAATTATGATCTGGAGAGAGAGAGGGATGGGAGAGAAAGTGCTCTACCTACCACCTCTGCAGGGCTCAAGCACAAGCTGCCTTCCTGCGGCTGAGCCGCGCGCGCTCTTCACCGCACTAAACCGTTTACATTAAGGCCACTTTTTAAGCAAGTGTGGCTTCAGAGAAACATGGATCTGACAAGACAACTCAGTTACGCCAACAATTTGATGTTGGAAGAGTAAACTGCAAAGTCTGTAACTGTCTGCAAAGTACAGACCACCCTGCAGCTCGTTCTTCTCAACCTCAGCTGATTTCTCTTTACCCCGAGAGTTTATGCTTGCCCTGAAGATAGGTTTTTGTACAGAACATGTAAACAATAACCAATATCTACAGTGTTCTGAGTGCACAGGATAATTACAATATTTGGTTATGCAAAAAAACCCAAAACCAAACCCATATATCTCAGTGAGAAGTAACATCCTCAGACAGAAAGTGGTTCCAAGGTGAATGATGCGCTCCGCACCATTCTGCAGTGGAAGGTTAGTCCTCGACAAGCCTCTCCATACAGGGCTCTTCTCAGTCACTACTGTTCTTACTCTTTCCCAACTACCTCCCAGTTAGAAAAAATATTCTTTAACTATGAACTGACGGTTTCTATCTTACTCTACAATTACATTAGCACTAAACTAAGCACATAGTTTGGCCCTATATTTTGGTAAGAAAAATGATTTGCAGTGAATAATATTCCCATCATCACCACCAAAAGAAGACTCCAGAAACAATGTATTTTTCAAAGCTCCATTTCATCTTCCAGTTTGTGACTGCTCGAACTATGTGAACAGTGTGAATGTTTTGGAAACATTTTGAATCTTTGAATGTTTTCACTGGAAGTCTTAAGAAAACAATTGATTTTAAGAAGTTCTATGTTTTCTTCACCAGATCTCCCTTAGTTCTTGTATTTCAGCAGGGGCTTCACAAGAGTTTATATTTGCACACAAACTGTGCAACATTATCCAGTACAACCAGTGTATAGTTTTTACACTTTTCTCTTAGAAGTGAAGCTCCATCTGTCATCTGTTCCCAGTAAAAGACTGCATGGTCTGCTATCTCCACTGTATCTGCCAAATAGGACAAGCTAATTGTGAGGAACTGAGATTTCCAGCACTGGAGATTGTCAACGACTGACTCCACAAAGGACATTCTGGTGACAGCAAGAATAAGCAAGCAAATAAGAGAGTTCACTATAAACCTGCGTGAGAAGATTGAAGGAATCTTGAATTTAAGAGTGTTGTTTTCCTGAGGCAAGGAAAGTTTGTCCACATCAACTAGTTTTATTCCATTCCACTGGCTGGTATCAAAGCTCTTCATTGTAGGGCTGATGTCCACAGTGGAACAAGGTAAAGGAGTTTCTTTAAGCACCTTGATTTTTTCCCTGAACTCCTGCATCTGTTGCAGAAATATAATGGGTTCAGACACATCTTTGAAGGCCTCTGCGATGTTAAAAGCCATCCGTTGCTCCTGCAGAATTGTGTTCAGTTTATTGATTTCTGGGTCGTAGGCCTGCATCACTGCAAGCTTCATGGTCTCAAAGTCAGAGAGAATCTCGTTTCGTTTCTGCTCCAGCGTGTGCTGCAGCTTCTCAAAGAACTCCTTCACTTTGTCAGAATCTTTGGTGAGCATCTGCAGAGCTTTCCTCTTACTGGTTTCTAAGGTATCCAGCCGCGAGAGGGCATCTCCACAACGCCAAGTTTCAAAGCCCTGAAACAGGGTTTCAAAAGCCCGCTTCTCCTGGGAATAAGCTTCTTCAATAGAACAGAAAATGTGCTTTGTATGGTCACCACGGGTGGCACAAACCCCACAGATCAGCTGCATGTCTGTCCGGCAGAAAATGTTAAGGGGTTGCCCGCTGTGCACTTTGCACACGGGCATTTTCGGAGTCACTTTGATTTTGTTATACTTCTCCACGATACCTTTCAGGGAATAGTTGACTTGCAAGCTGTTGAGACCAGTAACGGGAGTTTCCTTCCTGCACGTGGGGCATTTGAAAGGAGACGGCCTCCAAAGCACATTCCGCACGTTTCCCTCGAGAATTCCTTCCAGACACTTTCTGCAGAAATTGTGTGAACAGGGCAGGACACGAGGATCATCAAACAGGCTACAGCAAATGGGACAGGTGAGATCTTCCTCTAGGAGCTCCATCATATCCTAGGAAAGAGAAGAAAGATGACAACAGAATTTATAACATTTATTTCTCCTCCAGGGACACCAAGCAAAAAAACGATCTCCACCTGAGACATGGCTCAGAGGACCTACTTCTTTTTTTTTTCCTCCAGTATCCTTAAGACAAAGCCTCAGCTGAGTTTTTGCAGCCACTCCAGTTAGCTGTGGTATCTGGCCACCAGATGGCAGGCACAAGAATGGCTCAGTGTTCAAGCAGAACCATTTTTGGACTCTCCAACTAGAAATGCTGGAAAAGAAGGCTTGCCAAACCCAGCAAGAAGTCTGAATGAAAATAACTCATGTACTCATAATAACAGTTCAAGACTGTTCCTCTCTGATGCAACACACAGAAACTGGATTTTCACAAAGGTACCCAGCTGATAGGCCCTGCTACAACTTGCTCAACTCCTCCAAAGCTCACAGTTTCAAACCCCGTGCACTGCTACCATAAGGCAGTATAAAAGGTGACTGAGAAAGCCCAGCTTCAGAATTTCTTCAGCTACAGAATATGTGATGTGGCTCTCTGCCCCACCTGCAAAGCCAAAGGTGAGTCAGCACTCACTTCTAAAGTTATCTTTTCTCTTGCTCCCGCAAGATTATTTGTAAATAACCACATGAAGGTGTTATTGTTGAGCTATTCAGATTAAAATTACAACACTTCAAAGACCAGCTGCTCGTAATCCTTGATAATACGTCACAAAACAAACCTGCTAACTATTCCTACTCATCTGCAACCTCTATTTCCAGCTCCATCCTCACAGCATTCATGCCTTACCTTTTTTTTTTTCTTTTTTTTTTTTCCCTGTGGACAGGACCTCCAGGAAGAGGATTTATCATGTAATCCTTTCTACTGGAAAGTTTCAGTGCACTACCCTCCCAGTGCCTCTAAGCAAAGCCAAGTTCTCAGATGCAGATACCTTAAAACTTACAGCATAAGAAAATAAATAGCTAATATAGACCAAAATAGGTGACAGTTTGTATTAATCAAAACTCTCAAACACTTAGTTTGGAGCTGTAATTATGAAGATGCTTCCCTTGTATAAATTCCTTCCATATTATACAGTATGTATTCATATATATGTAATAAAATTCATTTTATAGATTAAAAAGATGTAACACGAAAAAGAGATGCATCAGAAAAGTAGTGCTGTGACAGCAAGGCAGAGGAATGAGCTCTTTTAATTAGTTTTTATGTTATTACTAAAGTTTCTGTCCTCTCAAAGAAATAGAAAAGTGGAAAATGGAGGAGCCAAGAGGAGAGCTGCAAGGGAAGATCTGTGCTGCACAGAACCAGAACAGCAATAAAATCAATACACCAAGGAAAGCAAAGGTCACTATATGGACTTAAGGCGAGTTCAATGCTGAGTTTCTTTCACAGGAGGACAAATATGGTCCCAGGGAGACTTCCCAGTAAAAACCATTCTTGAGAGATGTAAGCAAACCTCCCATGCTTTTCCAGTGATGAAGAGGAGGGGTATTCTCTGTCCTTGTTTGAATGAGGAGAGTTTGAAGAAGCTGACAGCTTTCTACTCAGCTTCAGGATTAAGGTCATTAGGCAGAAGCTACCATTGCTGCTAGGGACAAAGTCCCAGTGAATCACAGAATCATAGAAATGTCTGGGTTGGCAGGGACCTCCAGAGGTCATCTGGTCCAACCCCCTGCTGAGAGCAGGGACATCCTCAACTAGAGCAGGGACAGCCTCAGCTAGAGCAGGT